>JAZHYW010064555.1:0-42225 GCA_037355805.1 Ixodes ricinus
ATGCACAACATGAAATGGAATATTTTAGTGCGCTGTAGTATACACATAACTGCAAGTTGTGAGCAGCTATTTCATTCCGTTCTAAGTGCATCTTGGCAGATAGAGACGCAGCAAGGTTTGGATCTTATTTATCACCCTGAGACGAGAGAATATTCGCTTTCCGCGTGGTTTATTTTTTTTCAGGAAGTGATATTTTGGGAGTTTACGCTCTAGAATCGACGCCACGAGAAAGGATTTCTTTCAACCGTAAAAACGATTTGTCTACCTTTTTTTTTTTTTGTGTGTAGTCTCTCCCCACACGATGCCGAATAAAACGTATCGAAAAAAAAAAAAAATACTGGCGAAAGGAAGAAAGCGTACGGTCTGCTGATGCAGTATCCTATTTAACCGTTGACCCGGGAGGACAAAGAAAATATAAATCGAGAACAGACAGGAAACCAAAACGGGCGCATCTTAGAAAACGAAAAAAAAAGTATCTATGCCCGCCGGAGCGCACCCGCTAATTCCTAGATATACCGATTCCCTCATGAGGGACGCGCTCGGCGCGCTGCGCCATTGTCGTGGGAGAGGAGGTTCACGAATGGGGAAAAGGGGAAAGGGAGCAGCGCGTGCACTGTGGGCCCTTGAAAAGGTGCCACCCGGTCGAAAGGGTCGTTTTGGGGGAGCACGGAGTATTTCGCCTCGCTTGCTGCATTCGCTCCTTGTTTATTTTTTTGCTTTCTTTAGTGGCCGCTTCTTGTTTTTTATAGTCTGTTTCTTTACGAAGCGTCTTTCTGGCGTGGTTGTGGGGTTTGATGGCGGAGCGGTCAGTGGAGGAGGGATTCCGGCAGACAAGAGCACTGTTACGTGACGTAGCGTGCCCCGCGTGACGTCACGAGTAATCAAGTCGTTCGGAGCGAAGTTTCTCTTGTGTTTAGTATTTTGTTCTTTCGTTTGTTTTCAGATTGGGTGCCAAAGAGGATTAATTAGTTTTGTTTTTCCGGTATAAGTCGGGGGAAAATAGGTTTTGGTGCTTTGCGACTTATCTGCATATCGCACCCTCGTAATCGGATGTCCATTTGTTTTTATCTTGCCGACCTTACTGGCTTGAATAGATCAGCTTGTGTAAGCTGACAGCAGCTAACAACAATCACTGCTGGTTTGGGGGAAAAAAACACAGGCTTTCACTGAAAGGCAACACGTGCACCATGTTACCTTCGCCTGCGCGCGTCGTATGAACACAATATTTATATTTTGAGTTTGTCTTTATCGTGCGTAACTTGGCGGTTATTACCCTTCCCCAATACCGATCAAAAGGAGAGTGGAAAAAACAAACGAAACGTGATGACCGACTATTATTCGATGGTGCTTTATACCTAATTTTAAAAGAAATGCTGACGAGGCTAGACTGATATGCGAGACGCTGTTGCAACAAATCCAAAAAGGAATGAAACATGTGCGCCTGTTACACAGTTTCGAAAAGTAATTTGACTTCAGATATTCTTGCGATCACCCCCACCTCCACGCCCAGAAACGTAGACGAGTTATTTTTAGCTCGTCTTGCGATCAATTTATACGCATGCCGGTTGTGAAATAGATGCTGAAACGCCCCAAGACCCACAACAGTGGACGGCGGTCCCCATTTTGAGCGTCAATAAACTCAAGCCGCCATCGGGTAGCCTTGGCACACTTCCGGTCAGGGTATATTAAAAAAAAAGAAAATATTTACGCTTCAATTCTTTTTTCGAGAGGATGAATTACGTCTTATGTGTGCTATAGGCGGCCATTGCCCGAAGACAGCAGGTGAATTTGACCACGCAAAACTGCTAACAAAACGCGCCTCGAAAAGAAAGTGCAAAGGCGCTGGAGAGGGTGCGCTCGTGAAAAGCCGTTGTGGAAAGGTGGTCGCTCCTCTCCACTTCGGCTTTCCTAGTTTCCGCCCTTTTTCCCCTTCGCAATGCTGTCTTTCTTATGTTGTATCTGACTATAGGCCTTTCCATTTCAGTGGGTGCCCGAGCGGCGGATCGGGGGCTGACGCGCGCCGCCGCCTGTGGATGGCTTCAATTTGGTTGGTTTCGGTTTCAGCGGGCTGTACGCGGCTGTGTCTACGCTTTATGTCGTTTTCGTCTAATTTCGGGAAGAAAATGTGTTCGACATAGCACATCCAACACAGTAGTGGTATTGAATACCGTGAGAGCCACCGAAACGGTTCCAGGTACAATCGCGGACTTTTTCGCGAACACTTTACGACGGATTTGCTGCTCTGTTTCACCTCATGATGTACCGCAGGAAAGGCAACAAGCGCGAGCTCCTTGCTCTGGGGCACATCTCGGCAACTTTCTTTCTCGTGCGTTAGAGCAGCTCCCAACGCTATGAGCTCGTGCTTCTGGCCTTGTCTGCGGTACAACATAAGGGGAAACGGAGTATAGCCGTGTTCGTCGTTGATTTCAGACACCGGGATTTAACGGCGAAACAATCTATGGTGCACACGGAGGATATCCATCACCTACGGCAATACCCACTAAACGTGGTTTAAAAAAAAACTATAGAAGACACTTATGCGTAGATGTATGGCAAAAATGCAGGTCCCCAACCTGGTTAAGAACCTGTTGAATCGGGTGAAAACGCGTGAAGTCCAGGCGTGCCCTGCTCCACTGCACCTCTTTTTCTGCGGACGCCAATGTTTTGGCAAACTTCAGGCTGGAGATGTCTCCTATAAACCTTTCCGAGAATCGCCGTCTGCGCTCTGCCATCTTTGCCTGCAGGGCTGGGGAACGCCTTCTAATTATGCGCTGTAGCTCTTGTGTGGCTATGTCAGACACTGCGAATGCGGCCACAGCTCCGGTGACTCAAGCATTTTTCGCTTGGGCTGATAAGCGAGTGGAAAAATCTATAATAAGCGCATCTTCTTTAAAAGACTGAGCATTGTTTCGGGACATGTTTTCTTATAAAAAGAAATGAAGTACTCCGGGACATATTTCGATAGTCCGTCGTGAGTCGGGTGGGACATTTCTTTAGCTGTCGGCCCTTTCTGCGGTAGATATTAAAGCATTTCACAACGTTGGCGTCAGGAAACTATTTCTTCTGCCCAGATTTGATCACGACGTACTCAGCGCATATGGGACAAATCACAGGCCCATCGAGCCAAGTCCTGAAAGTTTGTCTTTGCGTAAACTTTGCCAAATGAAATTAAAGGGCTTCAGAGATGTGACCATCTCATACGTTTGGCTGAAGTCGAATGCGAGGCACCGCTTCGTGAGCCTGTGTAGTCGTGATCTCCGTTAAAACTGATGCGATCTGGAATCAACAATGCTGAACTCGGGTGATGTTCATGTAGATAGGCTTTTTCTTTGGCATCACATAATGCGAGGCCCCAAGGCCACACTCAAGGCGCCTGTGACATGTTTTGTCGCCAGCCTGGTGACAAAATGTCACAGGCAGCTTGAGTGTGCCTTGTCCGACCTTTCTGTTGAAATAGTTGAAATAAATTATTTAGTTGTATGTCTTAAAACATGTGTTAAAGCACTCGAATGACTACAGATATGAGGCCGAGCATAGTGCACAGTTTCTAAATTCATAAATAAACAAATCCACCAAATGTTTATATCGCAAAAACGATTAAGGGTGTCTAACACATTGAGGTGTAATATCGTGAACAATGGAACCGCCTGATGTGTACGTTAATATTAATTCCGAGTGTCAGTTAGGATTTGAGTTAAACGTTTGTTATCTATTCTATACACCATAAATAATCAAAAACGACTTTATAAAAATATGTTATGAATGCAAGGCACGACAGCTCTGAGAAAACCCATAGCATGCGCTGGCAAGCTCTGTTGTGTATCATGGCTCTCGCCGTCATTGTGCGTTTTCTATCCCATGCTAAATCACGCAGTGAACGCAGAGGAATCCTGTGCTTTTTGTTTTTTCACATGCGTGATTGGATTAACCGGGTAGAACAAACGTGTAAAAAGACAAGCGCCGTTACGAAGCATTTTGTCGGTGTTTGATTGATTTCGCCGAATCGTTACGGTGGCCGCGGACTGTTTACAGAACTAGCCCATGTTCGTACAAACCATTCCGGGGAATTCGCGTGCGGAGAAACCGGATTCGACCGAGCCCTCTGCACATGCGCAATGCCAACCGTAGCGCCACCGCAGTGGCATGACGTCAAAGTTGAGGTGGTCTATGCGGACCTCAAGTTGATGGTGACGTCAGAGAAATTCCGAGCTCTGACTGGTTCTGATCGAAAGATAGTTGGTAGACGTCAAGGCAGCTTGCATTAAGGTCTACCCACTATCCTCCAATCAGAGCCAATCAGAGCCTCGTTGTTCTGACGTCGCCAAAACCCCTGCAAAAAGAAGCAGACAAACTTGTGCTCCACATAGCAACGTTACTAGATTACTCTCAGTTGTAAAACTCCAGCAGAACCCCCCCCCCCCCCCCCCCCCCAACTCACTTCAGTCCGCCTCCCGTCGTTTGGAGCGCCATCTAGATTTTCGTTTTATAACTGTGTGTTTCATAGTGTATGGTGGAACGCCATCTAGACGCTGCTCTTCGAAACGTCCGTGTTTCATAGAATACACTGCAGTTACCACAGACGCCGTCCGGCGCATCGAACGACGGGGGTCGAGTCGTGGCGAGTGAAGGGAAGTACTGCTCGTGCATGCAGCGCTCATGAGCAGTTCTTTCGCTGAGCTAATCTAATAACGTTGGTCTATAGTAACCAACAAGCGGAGAGCCCTTTCTTTCGGTCTCACACAGCTCAAAGGTTCAGGGTCACCTATGTGAACGATGACGCTTTCGCTGTAAACTAGAGGCGGGAAGTTACATAAATCCGTGTGCTTAAGTGAAAAGGCTAAGGCCGAATTAACTAGGTGTGAGGGTTAGTCGGCATGAGCTTGGTAAACAAGCAAAGGGTCGGGGGATATCTGGATTCGGGTCCGTGACACATATAATGCAGTGATGGACGTATCTGAGCAGAAAATACATATTTATTCACCGTTCGTCTATAATGAGATGAGTTTTTATGTGTATCTAGTTTGTGTTTAAATTAATGAATCATGGAGCAAAAAGATTTGTTTAAGGCTTAGCAGGAACAAAAAGAGGTGCTCTTCTGAAATTTGATTCACATGGCGCAATTTTATTTCCGATTACGCAGTTCCGACGTCAAGCACCGCAGCTTCAACAGCGCTGTTATTGCCGCACGAGCGAAGTCGCAACAGTGAAAACGCAGGTAAAGTCGCATAATATGTATCAGCTTGAGCAAATCAGAGTTACACTTCGTCAGCTACCTAACGTCCTAATGCAACAAAATCTGAACGCAAAAAGAGATTAACGAAAAGCTAGAAAAGTTATGTCCTGTTGCAATTAAATCAAAACTAGAAAGAAAAATCAAACAATGTTTCTAACTAAAAAAAAATTGTTTTTCTTCTAGTATAGCGGTGACTAAAGCAATAAAAAGGTTTTAAATAAACTGTATCGTACATTCACTGGAAATTTTCTTGTGCATTGTTATCAGTGATCGGACGAATTGATCAATCAATGTGCCATTTTCCAAATACATCTAGTGGTAAAAAAATCAACATTTGTTTTAGCCACAGCTACAGTGAAAGAGGAATCCATGCGTACTATGGTGCTCCCCTTTAAGAGTACTTCCGGTGGTACCTACCGGGACCATTTTGGCCACCGACGAGCTGATCTGCCGAAAGCAAGCACGCTTGCACTTCAAAAAAAGCACCGGTACTCGTGAAAATGAAGTACCAGACGGTGCTCCGCAGTCAATCACAAAAAAAAAATCAAGCTAGTTTAAAACTTTTTTTTTTTTTTTTCGTGCAGGAAAAGGCACAGTACATCAATTCGCCAACATGGCGTCTGGTGATACTTTGAGCCGGAAGTGACGTTCAACCAATGAAAGAATCGCATTTGTTGAACGCGGATTGGTCACGTTCGCGAGCATGTCTCCTCGCCAATCCGCCGAGAAACTGTGGGAGAGGAGGGGACGAAAGCGAGAGGGGACGCGAGAACGCCATTCTCTGATTGGAAGGATTAGTGGTAGGCTCTGAAGCTAGCTGCCTTGCCTCCACTCCACTCATCGAACGCGTCCGAATGCGAGAGCCATACGCCGAAAGCAGGCGTTCCGCGTTTTAACGCGTTCGATTAGAGCCGTGGAGACAAAGGCTGCTAGCTTTAGGCCTACCCACTAATTCGTCCAACCAGAGCTCGGCGTCCTTACGTCCGCGCTCGCTCTCGTCCCCTCCTCTCCCACAGTTTCTCGGCGCATATCCCAAGCCACGAATAATGCTCCGGGATGAGCGCTATCAAAGCTTTTTTAAGCACGAGTCGGCAAGTCCGTTTAAAGGTCGTCGAAGTTGAAGGTTTTAGCTCTTTGTGATCGAAATGGCGTTTCCCGATGGGTTCTTCAAGGACGTATTGAATATAACAAAAAGAAGAAAAAAAATGTGGCGCGTGCCTGTTGGCCTGTTTGCGGAGTCCATATAAAACATTATTTTCCTTCAATATCCAACCTTAAAACAATGCAGTTTTTTTTTTTTTTGCGTGGTCAAGGATTTAAATTTTGTGGATGTTTGAATTTGTTTGGTACGTATCCCTATAACAACGAGGGGAATATTTGACGCTGCAGTTCTGGTGAGTGGTGGCGGCCACTGCTGCGGTGGCCGTGCCTTTCTCTTTCCTGTGGCGAGCTTTCTGTGCATACAATTTTTGTCTATAGCCACAAGATTAGAACGGTAGGGTGTAGTCGCTCGAATGCCGGGCCTTCAGCGTGCGCCGGTTGCCTTCCGTCGTGCTTTTGACGTGCTGCGCGTGCAAGCTGAAGGCTAACGAGACGCCAAAGAGTTATCGAAGGTAGGAAGCTCCTGCTTTATAGGCAGAGTGTCGAAGCGAAAGTTGTACCGGTTCGGTTCATTCGGGTTCGGGTTCACGGCTTTCGATTCAGTTTCGGTTCAGTTTCGGGGAACCAAAATAACGGTTCCAACGGGTTCGAACCGGTTTGAACCACTAAATGGATGATATATTTTCCGCGTTGTTTTGGTTATAGGCAATATTTCCGCCTTGAAACGAGCAACTATACTGTACAGTTATTTATGGTTTAAACAATTCACTTCCATTTTCAGGTACCAAAGATAAGAATTTGCGTTATTTAATTTTGACTAAGCACTTAGTGCAAGTCTAGACTAATATACAAAGTGTCGTGTTTATACGACTCAACGTCCATTTGTTTAACACAGTCACATATATTTTACCTGAATCAGAAAGGTTGCCATGAAGTGAGGTAGGTCTCGAAAAATATCCGTGATTGGTACAACTTTGAATCGCAGTCCTAAAATTTGAATCATATATGTATTGCTCTTAAAATAAGGTAAAATTATGCTGCATAAACTCGTGGAATGCGCACATCGTTGCCATATATACCGTGAAATATAGATTACGAAATGCGTTACACAACATATAGTAACGTTTACCCAATTGAGGTAAAAGCATTATTTTAAAAATGTTTTTAGGACAAGCCATTTTAGTCTACCTTTCATAAAAACACTGAGCGGACGAAAACGATGCTTGTTTTTCTAGCCAACATTGGTTACACTCACACAACTACTTGAAACCCGTAGGCGAAGAATCTGTGCAGAAAGGTGTAATATAAAAAGGTTCACTCTGATCAATTCGCATCTTCGTAACCAGATGGAAATTTGGTCTAAAATAAAACGTACCCAAGTGAACATTTTCTTAAAGGGCAGCTCCGCCGTCAATTTGAGCGTTTTTATCGAAACATATTTACCGGAAAAGGGTACTAAAAATTGAGCCTATAGCAGTGGTTAAATCATTAAAAAAATTTTTTACATAATTTATAATCGATAAAATACGCTGAAACCGATACCGAAACTAACTTGCCACTCGACTGGTCCGCCATTTTGACGTGACGTCACATATGGTATAAACACTCGCACGTGTGCAGTTTGAGCCTGGCCAGCCTGGCAGCAGGTCACTGTTTTGTGTTCGTTCCGCGGATAAAAATGGACTCATCAGGCTCGTCTGCATCGAGCAACGATGAGGATATGCCGCTGGAATTTGCAGGACGATGACGATAACCCGTTCTCATACGATCCGCCGGCATCGCCTCCGAGGGAAACGCCAGCGGCGGCTTGATTCGCGATCCGCCGCCATATGGACCCAGATGCCGCGTCGAAGCGGAATGGTAAGGTAACTTTGCTGCTAGCACGCCAAGAAAAACTGATCGACGTTATGCCTCTTGATTGGAGTGCACTTTTGTTCTATCTTGAGGCCTGACAATAGACGGTTTTAGTAGACCGTGTTTTCAAGCCACGCTTCCGTAGCGCGAGACCCTACGGCACAAGCACCAATTTCCTCCAGTCGCCATAACGCGCTCTTACATAACTGTATAAACCGATAACATAAGCAGATAGCAGACAGTCGCTAGCACCAACAAGCTACAAAGCAAGCACCCTGACCAACATGTGACGTCACGGCAACGTCCAGCGCCATCATGGCCTCCGTGTGCCGCTCTTGCTCAGTGTTGCCAGTAGGAGCGGCAGCAAGTAGTTTGGGTGTGTACATGTAAATTTCAAAAATTCATTTTCTTCTAAGGAAATTAATATTTTTTCGGAATATTTTGTACACATGCTCGGGAAGGGCATCCAAATACATGGTGAAAATTTTATAGAAATCGGTGACCATCGAAATTACGGCGGAGATGCCCTTTAAACAGAATAAACTGGCACAACTCGGCTGTCGAGGTCTTTTCCTGACAAGATGCAAGTCTATTCAATACAAATAAGCATTACCTTTGCTAATTGATTATTATTTTGTTAAATAAAACAAATACTTAAGTATGTCATACTCTACTCAGCATGGCAGCTACTTAATTGGTCACTTTCTAACGGTCTACGTGAGTAATCGTCATAGTTCCGCCACTGCGCGCACAGATATAAAATTGTTGTTCATCACATATAAGAGGCAACTAAAGATTGCTATATGTTTTAGAAGTTATATATATACCAGAAAAACATAGTCATTTTAATTAGCTTAAAAATTAGACATTTGGTTAAGGCTCTCAAAAATCATTTATACACGTCTATCGCGGATAAAAATCTCCGAAAAGATTTGCAGAGCATATTTCAGATAATTTTGGGGGTGCTTTAGTTATGATGTACATCGTTAAGGCGTTATCTTTAAGGTAAATAAAGAGGTATATCTTTATTTATGTTGTCAAATTTTCAGTAAGTAATTAAATATATTTTTATTATCGTCATTGAATTTGAATGTATGAATTTCACATAACCGATTGAGACCGACACGGGAATGCGATACTGGAAAATATTCCAGTTTGGCTATCCGATCTGCGGGAACCTGTTTTTTTTTTTTTGTCCGCTGATTGACAGTTTGAAACACCGGGTCGCCGTGTAAGCCGAAAAGAACACTATGCCCGCTTTATAGATCTGAAGGATAATACACGAAATGTGCAGAAAGAGAAATATAATAAATGGCATTCTTTCAAAAGAATCCTATACACGATGCCTTACTGCAAAACGAAATACATAGAGCATGCAATGATATTCCTAATACGCATAAAGCGCGAAAGTACAGGCGAAAAAAAGAATTTAAAGATAATACGTTTGAACTATTACAAACCGACAAATCCCGGAAGTTTGAGATCATCAATTCCGGCATTGATTTTTGAAAGATAAATGGTAGAAATTCTAGACTCCTCATTCGTTAAAGGGGGTGGGTTAACATTGGTAAATTTAGAAGAGGTCTTGTCACAATTCTTAAGAAAGTGGACGGCTTACCTTGAAGTAGATGACGAGGCGAAATAGTTCGGCGTAAGTCTTACATTCTTCTTCAAGGATAACAAGCCCCTCCACACAGCTAGTCAACGAAAACGGAACCTGGCAGTGCACAGTGCCTAAGTTTGTACAACGTGTGTTGAATGTAGTGCATCTCGGAAAAAAAAAGTCTAACGCTCGCTAATTCAGAAGAGCTGATGGAGGCTCCTGGAAGGGTTTCACGAAAAACAGTGTTCGGTCATGTCAATGGACATAAAAGATGTTTTGTACTCGTTGGAGAAGATTCGCTTAATGCAAAGAGTTAGACATTAGATTGGAGTTAGATTTGGTTAACTTTCGATCAGACAGGCTTTGCAGTGGACTCTTTCTTTATATTTTAGACCTATACACTTCAAGCAACAGTAGTAGAATAAAGCGGCCAGAAATACACACAAAAAAGGTGGAGCTTGTATAAGATCATCCGTGGCTCCAATACTGGCAGGAAGTTATCTTACTGCATTAAACAGTGCAATAACTGACAGCTTAGACGAAAGGGCTTCCAGTGGTTGGTTAGTAAGACGATGATACTTTTATTTGTTCTTTTCGGGATAATGACTCACAGGCCTTGCGAAAATCGGTGAGGACAGCAGCTGCAGAACTAAGGTTCACCGTAGTACAGCCAGACGATACGATCCTACAGTTTATAGATTTGCGTGTGCATGTCGAATGGAGGTCTTTGTAAGGAATACGGGAAAGAAAATGCTAAACATCTTATAAAACAGAAAAGCTGTCACGCAAAATACGTTAAAACTAAAATGATCAAGTTTTTTTTATTAAAGTTTTGAAGAATTTATGTGCCCATTGGATGAATCACTCTGTAGAAAGACAGTGAGATTGGAAAGTGCTGGGTATGAAGATCTCATAAAAAGACAACTACAACTTCATTTCATAAATGAACGTGATTCCGTTTTTAAATAAAATCTCAAAATTTAAAGGCCTGTGCCAAAAAAGTTTGAAATTGATGTTGTCTTCAGGTGTCCCTGCCGTACACACTTGTAGTCCTATGTAACGGCGGATTGATGAGTCACATTTAGTCCTTTCGATCGTTCTACTCTCGAGCACAACTTTCCACAGGCGCTAATGTTTACATGTAAAATAGGTCGTGTAACCATGTCTGCACTTTCAATAAATACCGCTAAGAACTAATCCCTAACGTTTATAACTTGCAAGAACACCCATCAGTGTTCCTGTCCGCGGAACGGCAGACACATAAAAAACAACAACAAAGGAAAGACATAGCTTTCCTCACTCAACTCCCAACTGGAACAAGCGGCCACGTGATCTGACGCTAATTATATACACTCAGTGTTCACAATAGTCATGCGCTGGGGTTGGCAAAGCATAAAGCCTTGGCTGAGCTTCAGACATTGTTTAATTTCGGCTATCCTCATCTTTGACTGAACGCGAGCCATGACCCTAGTGTTTGGTGATGCTGATTGTCATGAACCCGAGCGCTCGACCTGGGCTCATGACAATCGAGTATGTTCCACGTGACTCGTGGCGCGAAGTCGTGATGTCTTGTGAAGTCATGGTGTCAACAACGGTGTGTCAGCGCTCCATCGATAGCCCTGTTCGGCTCTGAGGTGGCGTTTTCAAAATCTTTCGTAAAGTAGATACGTAGCAGATATAACAAGCACTGATTGGATGATGTCGCATTTCTGTCGTACATGTCGTGATTGCACGGTGTATATATACATGTATGTTTTCCAAGAATAAACTTCAGTTGCAAGTAGTGCTTTGTGTTGTTCGTTTCTTTTACTTGTCCGTTGTTTTTAGCGATTTTACCCTCGGAAATATGGATCACCAACTAGCCCAAGTACATACGCTTCAACGGCAACGAATCTAGTGACGTTCTCTATTCAAACCGACCTTACGGAGTGAGTAACATTACTACGTCACGTGGCGTCAATGGGCCACGTGACGTGACATTACTTTAAAGCATGCCTTGACTACGTGACGTCACGTGACTCACGTCGTGACGCATGATATAATAATTGTGGCAATACAAAAGCGCCACGAAAACCCAGAATTTCTCATACATAGCAGTTCTGTATATGACGATTTGATCAATACATAGAAATATTGCTGCCAATGCTGCCAATTTTTTATTCTCAAATATTAATTTGGTGAATCTTACAAAAAAATATGCCGTAAACCGTTTTCAACCGGTTACAGTTATGTTCAGTTCCGGTTTGGCTAAAAATAACGGTTCGGTTCCGGTTTTCGGTTCGGTTCAATTCCGGTTCGACAATGTGTTTGGGGCGAATAACTGACGGATCCCCCGGTCGTTTTCATCCTGTCAGTCATTATAGCGTGCGAAGAGTACGCGTGTGCATATATTTTAGACGTTTGCTATTCATTAAAAGTAAAAAAAAATTAAATGGTTTATTTAAGTTTTTTAAGACGACGTGGTGAAAACGGATGCCAAATGACTGAGTCAGCTCTATGTGCAAGCGAAACAAATTTTCCACGGATGTGTGGAAAGTGCCAAGGGCTCATTCTTTAAATAAGAGTGTCTTCCTGAAATCCATCCTTCTTCCTAAATTCTGCCTCACTGCATCATGATCCGCAAATTCCCTTGTTTCTATTTCCACGCGGCTTCCATAAATCCGCATGTCAACTTTATATTTTGTTTACGCACTCATCCCAACTGACACTCCTCGAAAACAAACGCGGTCATTCCCTTATTGTAGTTTGCTTTCCCGACAGTACCATTGCCAAATTCGCACTCTCCTCTCGAATGTCACTCTCTGCTAATTCCTCGTTCTCATTTTCTACACATCTTCATCTCTGCAAGTTTCGTGAGTCATCATACCTAAAAGTTTCCTTATTTTCCTCGCGTCAAAATTCTCGACCACCCCAATTCCAGGCTAGAAAAGCCGCAATTTCTTTTCAGTCACTATTGGTGATAAGTTTTGCAAATGCTGCAGAAGTCTTGAAACCTGCTGTCCAACCACCCAAAAAACCAAAATAAATAAAATCACGTATTTCTTTCGTATTTTTGAGTGGTAGGCTGTACTCGAGTGTCAAAACGAATTTTCTCAGCATAAGGTTTTAAAAAAAAAAAAAAAAAGCTCGAAATTATTAAAAAAATTAGAATTTGACTTTGTGCAGGTATATACTCAGACTATACGGCGAGGACGTTAGTCTGCTACTTGAAGTTCATCGTTCGTTTCTTTACCCCCAAATTCACCCAAGTGCATTTGCCTAACACCGCGACCTAAGACAAAAAAAGAAAGAAAAATGGCGGCGCGCGATGTTTTTTTATTTTTTTATCGGGTGTTCTTAGCCCGTTCTTTCTGTTGCCCTTTGATACGCGAGCTTCTCTTGGTGTTCCGATGCGCCAATGAGGCATTTTTTGGAGCACTTTCAATCGACCAATCAATAATTTCATTTGCATCCCCGCAAGTACAGATAGATGCCGAAAAACAAACAAACAACGTTGGCCTTTTTTTTTTTCAGCACGGGGAAGTTGTGACGTGTTTTGAAGATGGCCACGTGATCATATTGAAAAAAAACCAAGTGCCACCACCGTGTACGCGTGAGCGCCTAACGACAAAAAAAAAGAAGTAAAAGAGTGTTTTGGCGGAGGAGGCAGAGGCCGCAGCAAATGTTATAGGTCAATTACATTTTAAGAAACGCAGCGCGTGGACAAGCTTTGGTGCTTGTTGTAATCAATCGGCGGCTAGTGAGATTGTGGTCTAAGCCGACAACAACGCAGATGAACCAATCACAAAGCGAGAAGCGCCCATATAATAAGCCACACCCTTCGTTTGTTAAAACTGCAACGAAAAGAAAATAGTTTTTCTTAAAGAAACATGTATATTACAAAAATTACCAAAATAAATAAAAAATAATTCAGCAATATTTACTCCGCTAGACGGAATTTAGGTGCAAAAGGTGGAGGTCGCCGCCCGCAAAGCCCCTCCACGTGCTTACAAGCTGCTTACATCTCTGATTGGCTGGAGAGATGATTGACGTGTGAAAGGTTGGTTGTAAATTTGTATCCCCGTGCCGTAAAGTATTTTAATCGACTATTTTTGTATGTTTGAGAAACAAATAATATAGATGAAGTCATTATTGTTTTCAAAGATATCCCGAGATTGCCTTTCCGTTTCGGTTTCAGATGATAAGAAACATGGCTGTCGGCGTTTGCGGTGCGCTGAACGAGAATAGCTTGTTGACCTCGTTTGTTTTTATGAGTGCGAGTCGTTCTGCGTTCACCGAGGTGTTTAGAGGAAGATCTTAACCGACCTAGGTTGCAGCAAACAACTGTCGCAAGTACGCGCCTTCGGAAACGATGTGCGGGTGCTTGTTTTCGTAGGGAGACTGGACTAAGCCTAGCGTCCCACGTCGACTATGTTCAACGAGGTAGAGGGACTTAGAGCGATAAACCCGGGTTCCGGTCCGCTACACGGAAGTGATCCCCCCCCCCCCAGGCAGCTGCCATTGTACGCAAATGTGACCAAACCAAATACGTGACGTCACAGGAAAAATGGCAGCGCCCAGGCAGTGACGGGACCCAGCTGGGCCGGAGCGTTGGCCCGTGCTTGTCGGATGCGTTGTTTGTTGTCATCTATATGAGTGAGTTGATTTTAGATGCGACAGCCAGTCATATGAAGCCAGTCGAAAGCGACTTCAGAGTTCAGTGTGGTCTCACGTAGGTATAACGTGGAAATATGGAGGAACGGTGCGCATTTCGCTGGCGATCGACGTATATATTGCGGCGAAAGAGACAATTGGTCTTGCGTTGCTCGGACTTCGGATTGATTCGGATATCGCTAGGATGAATTTCAACGCGACGTTTTATGTGCTCTTGTTGACCATCGGAATCTTTGAGGTCTGCAGTGAAGCGTGTGCAATGTATTTGGTTACACGAGTTTAGCTACGGAAATGGCGTGAGCCGTGCTTAGCAACGTGCAATGGTTGTGCCGCTTCGTTCAAATGACCGAAGGCTCACTTTGGGTGTTGGTGCACCGAGGAGCTGCCTTGAAGCTGGTAGTTCCCGTGCCGTTCTAGATGATGCTGTTCTGCTTCCTAAATCGTTCTGGCATAGACGTGCACTTTCACGGAGCAGAGGTGTAGCAGTTGGTATCAAATCCGCTGGTCTGCCGCACGTTTTGTCGACAGAAATGTTTCGTCAACACTCGTTACGCGAATTGCAAGTTGTATGAACATTTCATCGCGCATGCATCACTGGGGCGCGTGCTACCTACCCAGCTTACCCGTTTACGCCGCTTTACGGCGACAGTCTGCAGCGGCTGATTACCAAAAAAAGTGGTCCCACATCTTTTTCAGTTTAGTTCGTCTACGGGCAGTCATCAAAATACCGAAGGGATTGACTTATTCGAACAGAATGCCTCTAAAGTATAATGCAGCTTCTTTACTGGTTAGGATAAACTATCTTCTGCCAGTTTTGTAATATTGTCACGTATACTTTCTCCAGTTCTTTCATTTTATTAATCTTGATTATTCTGGAAAGTTCCAGGGCATACGCGGCTGCCATTGTATATTCTGCTGGAGGTGCTGGGTACTTTACCCTTAACCCTTCACTCTGTGAGCACTATGGCATACTCCGTTTCACCTTATGTTGCACCGCAACGAAGAGCTAGAAGCGCGAGCTCATAGCGTTGGCAGTTGCCCTTAATGCACGAGAGCTTGTGCCGCCGAGATCTGTCCGCAGAGCAAGGAGCTCGAGCGTGTAGACTTTCCTGCGGTACATCATAAAGTGAAATAAAGTGTAGCTCCTCAGCCGAGTTGCCCGACAACGGGACCTGGGTGGCGGAGTCGAGCCGGTCAGCTCGCACATCGCGCGCCGCCTTGATAAGGTTGATTAGAGGCGGCGCGCAGGCAGTCAGTGCCTGGACTCAAGCTCCGCCGGTGACACATTGTTTCAATGTTCGTGTTATTTATCGTCAAGTCCTTGTTCAATTAAATTTAGTTTCTTGTGTTCGAAACCGTTGGCTCCATGTTATTTCCCTGGGTCGGGTATGCAGCAAGGCAAACCGACCACAATGACGCCAAAGCGATGTATGCTACCCACTTGCAGGAATTTCACGATTCTCGAACACGTCCGGAAATCCGAGCACCGCTACGCCGATACGACGGATGCTGTCTCAAAGTTGCCAATATCCTGAGCGATCTTACTCAAAAAGGGTATAAAGTCTCATTCCTTCGCGTCCTCACGTTATACCTGCGTCAGAGAGCACGAAGAAGCCCGAAATCGTCGGCAAGCAGCGGCACATCACGACTACCGCGCCAACCACGCACCGAACAAACCACTGATCTCTGAACAACCACGGATCCACCAGCTCAGGGCGCTGCTATGCTCAAAGTGCGTGTCCAAACAATGGCCGACCCGAGAAACTGGCGCCGCAGGTACTAGATGGCGCGCACTCCCGAGAAGGGTGCATTCTTGCTTAGTGATTGGTTCTTAGACGTCCTTATCGGCCTAATGTCGCAATTTGATTGGTCGCGGAGCGATAATTAGATGATCGGAACTCGCCATGTCCTGTGCTTCTTCAGCTTTCAATGACTATGGGGAGAGCAGGTCGTCTGCTTTTTGCGCAAGAGTAGCGGTGACGTCAAAACGACGCCGAGCTCTTATTGGCTGATTGAAAAAAAATAGTGGGTAGATCTCAATGCTAGATGCTTTGAGGTCTACCCACTATTGTTTTCAATCAGCCAATAAGAGCTCAGCGTCGTTCTGACGTCACCGTAACTTCTGCGCAAGAAGCAGAGGACTTGCTCTCCCCATAGGTCACTACAACTCCCTGACGTCACGGCACTGCGGTGGCGCTGGTGTCGACACTGCGCATGCGCAGATGCTTCGCCTGGGGTGAAACTGGTTTCTGGTCACGCGCAGTTCCAACACCCGGTGTGTTGGCAAACACGGGCTTGTTTGTGAACTTTTTGTTGGTCGATACTCCGTTCACTGCTGAGACTGCGGTGGAAGACACGTGCCCGGCGGTCGAATCAGTCGCACCTCGTTCCTCACCTAACCGGACTCTTTTTTTATATTCATTTATTTACTTACTCTCAAGTTCAAAAGACATTTCAGCGGGGAACGGTAAAATTATAACCGAACGAAATGGCATAAAATAACCACTTATTGTACATTAGAAAGCAACAACAAAGACAGGGCATTTTCTAAAGCATTTCGGTCAGACAAGGTTGCCGTTTGGCGAGGATGGTGTTTTCGTAACACGGAAGTGCGAGGGATGAACGAATAAAAAGATGCATTCGTGTTGGAAGGCAGAACGCCAAACTTATGTTGATGATCTAACCGGCCGGAAATATATGACGGGGTTGTTAGTGGGTTTTCACGCAGAGCAGAATGATAGTAAACTCTATAAGAAAGAGAAACTCGAGAAAGCTGTCTGCGTAAAGTAAGATTAGTCAAAGATACTGATAGCTTCATAGAAGTTACACTAGAAGTGTGATGGTAGTTAGAAAGAATGAAATGTGGAGATTTGTTTTGAATGGATTATAATGACTGAATGAGGTACTCCATGCGGGGTCGCAGACGAAGGCTGCAAACTCAAGCTTCGATCGAACCAGTGATTTATGGAGAAGGTGCTTAAGGGATGAAGGAACAGTACGAAAATTTCTCCTGAGAACGCCGTGCATCCGGTGTGCATTGTTAATTACTCACACTGTATGAGTGTTTAATGACAGGTCCAACGTCATATGAAGACCAAGATATTTATATATGCACGAATTCCAATAGCGAGCGTGCGGCACCTAAAGGGGGCGCGTCGATCCAACTGATGTTCCCGCCAAACGACTCTGTTGGAAACCACACCGCGGCGCCACTGTCTTATCGCACGCTTCTCATTTTCACTTCGCAGCCAATCAGATTGCGGCGTTACTCATTATGAAGGCCGAAGAAGCAATCGGGCAGCGTATGAATATAATAAGCCCTGCAGTTCTTTGTTCAGTGAGAACGGCAGGGCATATTGTTCATGCTCTGCCTGATTCGCTTCTTCGGACTTCATGATAGTAACAGCGCAATCTGATTGGCTACGAAACGTAGCGAAAAGCGTGCGACAATAACGCCGCAATCTGATTGGCTGCGGAGTGATAATAGCGAACGTGCGACACCTAAGTGGGCGCGCCAATCCAACTGATGTTCCCGCCAAACGACTCTGCTGGGAGCCGCAACGCGACGCCACTGTCTTGTCGCACGCTTCCCATTGCATGTTGTTAAGGTAGTAAAGAGGTGAAACTGTGTTACGATAGGATGTGCGCATCGATTTGTACTTGGTGATGTTTACTGCCATAGGCATGTGCGGCACCAGCAAGCTATTCAGATTAGATAAGACTGCAAAAGGCCGATGTCGTTATCGGTTCATATTTCTCGGTAAACTACAGAATCGTCGACACATAGACAAACAGAGGAGGCGCAGGCTGACAGATTTTTAATACATTGCCACGCGCGTCAGCGAAGCAAGTGCGTGCGTGGCCGAGTGGTTACCGCGCTTGACTTTCGTGTGGAGGCCCAGGGTTCGATTCCTGGGAGTTCCGCGGATTTTATTTATGCTTCCAGTTTATTTTCTGGTGAATTCGAGAACATTGTTGTTTATTATAGGCCCGAATGTTCTACGCGTCGAACCTTCCACGCCGATTCCCACCGCGTGTACATAAGGGGCTCCGCGTGGCAAGCCGGAGTCAGTTTCGCCTCAGCGTTCGATCCTGCTGCTTCGCCGCTTTCGACGCCCGCGACGCTCTGTTGTTATCTTTCTTTTTCCCTTTATTTTTGGGCACAAGTTCGCCCCATTAAACCTTCAGTTTACTCAGTCATTCGCCGCGTCATCACTTGTCATTCGTGACAATATATGAGAAAAAGTAATGAGCCTGGAACTGAACCGTGCGGAACACCTGAGTTAATGGGGATAAAGAGAGAATTCGAGCCATTGACTGTTACAAAGTGAGAGCGATGATGCAAAAGACACTCAATCCAATTAAATAGGTTTGAGCCGATATTAGGTTCACTTCGTTTGAAAAACAACAAGTGATGGCTAACTTTATTAAAAGCTTTAAAAAGAAAAGCGAATTCCGCTTGTGATTACACGATTTAGAATGGTATACAAATTATGAATGAAAGATAAAAGCTGAATTTCACACAATATTGATTTCCGAAAGCCGTGCTGACATGGGTTAAAAAAGGCGTTTGAGTGAAGTAAGTTGGCAAAAATCGTGTGAATATCATGAATAAAATAGGACAAAACAACAAGGAAGGAAGGACAGGCGCTATTTTATTCATGATGGACAACCAACTAGCCCGCCAGCTCATCTTGTGGTGTAAATAATAAATATGCTCTAAAATTTTGCAGGGAACGCTCGTTAGAGATTTTGAACGAAACTTATTGGGTGAGTGCTGAGGCCCGTTTTTATATAGATGCACCACCCTCCCCACCTTCCAGTCATCAGGTAAACATAAAACGTCAAAAGATTCTTGAAAGATTTTGCCAGTATTATAAAGTTCAATTTAGTGCTTTTCGGGAATTTGGAATTAATTTCATCAACACCAGCAGACGACGACAGCTTGAAAGAATCAATTAGTTTAATTATACCTGCAGAATCGAATAATACTGGGAACACTGGGAGATAGCTGACTCAAATTTAGGATTAGGATGGTTTTCAACAGCAGAAAAGGCCTTAGAAAACGTGTTGTTTGATGAACTAGCCGAAACATCGTTAGGCCGTCCTCGTCGGTTAGTGATACAAAACAGGCTTCTTTCAAGTTTACAGTATTTCAAAACTCTTTTCCGGGTTTCCCATTAGTAATGATGGTAACGTTGTAGTAAAAAAAGGTAAATTTAGCCTGGCCACGAGCATTCTTGTTATTTTCGGCAGCGAATTCGTAGGTTGCCCAGCGACTTAGCTCGTCATGACAGAGCCTTGTCAGCCACACGCTGAGCAAACCTATTATTTCTCTATTGACATAGGTCGTTATTAGAGTATAGCGCTATACCACGGTGACTGTGCGTCAAATTTAATGACTCGGCACGGGACTTACCATCGGGTTCAAATGAAATGCGAACAGTGACGGAACTTCAAGTCCGCTACCGGCGCAGCTTCCAAGCTTGGGTTTTGCTTGGCGAGGTTCATCAAACTCATATGAAGTCAGGCCGCTGCGAGGTTGTGCGCCCTACACCGATGTGTTTGAACCTCGAAAAGCACAACCCTAACTGGAAGCTGCGCTAGTACACTTTAATAAAAGCCAGTGCGCATACTTTCGCGCACAAAACTCGGAGAGCCAATCACTGCAACTTACGGAGGCAGCTCAGCGAATGACGATGCCGAAACATAAATTTAGACTAAAAAACGCAGTCTCAGTTGTAACTTGAGCAATGCAAAACGTCACGCTTGCATTGCTTAATGTCAGAACTCAGACTGCGCTCTTTTTGGTCTAAACAGATGTTTCGGCATCCTCATTCGCTGAGCTCCTCCGTAAGTTGCGGTGATTGACTCTCCAGTGTTGTGCGCGAAAGTATACGCGCAGGCTTTTTTAGAGTGTAGTGGGTTCAAGTTTCGTCACTGTTCGCGATACATTCGAACCCGATGGTTTACAGAGCGCGACACTGTTAGCGCGAACAAGCGATCGCCAGTTTTCTGTGTTTTCTCTTAGAACCGAAAGGTTGTCATCAAAGACACCATTAGTCATAGAAAGAGCTCATTTAGGGCTCTAATGTTAGGAGTAAAATTGTGTTCCCACTAATACTCTTTCCTAAAAATATGCGAAAAGTCGCCGATGTCGTGTTCGCGCTGATAGTGTCGCAATGTGTACATGTTAATTAAGCCTCGAGATGGCTTTTTTTAAAAATTCCTGTTGAATTGCACCGTCCGCTTTCGAATGATAGGAAAAATACAATATCGTGGATATGGGCGGGAGCGTGATCACGTGGCGAAAGAGAGACGTACGATTGCTCCAAAGAGGACGTAGCTTCCACCGAAGTCTCAGCTTTACGGGTGAACGAAGAGTATATAGAGGTAACACCAAAAGTGCATAAATAAATTCGGCCAATCAGGCTGGCGCACGAGGTCACCTGACTAAAGCTAAAATCACACCGCTAATGCATCACAAAAAAAAACTATGCAGGCAATAGAGAGTTTTAGAGAACCGTGTTTGCACATCCGATACGGCACGATAGGCCCTCCGGTTACGAACTGCGCATGCGCGAGTCTTATGCGGTAGCGCATGCGCAGTTGGTACCGGAGGGCCCATCAAACCGTATCGGATGTGCAAAGACGGTTCTCTAAGACTCCGTACTATCTCAGACATGTTTCTTCATTGTATGCCGGTCCTGTCACACTGGACCTACAAAAACTGTCTGCAAACACGTTCTAAGCACATATAGTATACGAAGCAAATATGCTTCGAACATAATTAAGGCGTGCGCGTAGATAATTCTGTCGTCATGCTTGCTGCGAACACTGTGCCTTTTGTATGATGTATGAGCAATGTGAATGCGACTTGAGGGCGTATTCTTGTCGTGTACTTTGTGGCAACGAAAGTTATGAGGTACAAGTTCCGCCCCAAAGGTAATAAAAAATGCTCCAGTAAAAAAATCTTTTTTTCTCTGGTATTCCAAGATGGTTCACCGTGAAACGGTCACTCTTATAACCACGTAAGGCTTTTTAGATAATCATAATAAAATAATCTGCTCAATTGTCATGTCGATGAGCATTTAGACTGCGCCACTGCGCGGTTGTTTATCGGTAGAAGGCAACTGATGGCAGTATAGCCGTCTTCGGCTCGAACGCGAACTTTGCCTTTTGTGGGCGGGGATTTCCGACAAAACTTATCGGCGGCATTCGCGGCCTTTTGTAGTGAACTGCACACTAGGACTGCCTTTTTTATCGTGCCAGTGGCTGAGGTAGAGTTTATGATCTGTAACGAAGGGAGTGTTGTAACAACCGAATGTTCGCCGAGATGCATTGCCGTGTAACTAACTCGGGTAACTAACTAACCATGGGTCACGAGGAGTGATGCGCACGTGGGGCTGGGAACAAGATGACTGGCGGCGATAAAAACGCCTTTGGCGGACACAGCAAAACCGTGCGCCTATATGAGTGGCGCTCGGTACGACCCTGGCGCAGCAGAGGCTAATCGCGCCGAGGAACAAGACAAATATGGCGTACTCCGATAGACATGAGCAACGCATCTGCGATTTGAATACTCCTGTTAGACGTCTGACACCTTATCATTTGTTAAATAGCAAAGCGAAAGGACCTCGCTAAGTCCCCCAGCCCCTGTGCTTCCTCTAGAACTTCATCGTCCCAGGAACAAGTTCGGAAGGCATGTCGAAACGGAAGGACCGGAAGTCTCTTGAGTAGCCACAGAGACTGCTTGCTTTTGTAAACAGCAAAAGGGTCCATACTGAGCTCTGGCTTTCTCTGAGTGCGCGCAGCAGGTCTGTTTTGCTCAATATTAAACACCACGCATGAAGTTCAGGGCCCAGTGAGTCAACATTAGTCGTCTGGGCGATAAGGGCTGCATTGGAGTATGGGAGTCGGGAATCGGAGATTTAGATTAGTTCCTGCGTTTGTTGCGCGCTGTCTCTCTTTGTGCGTGAGGTAAACAGAGCCCAAGGAAGTGAAGGGGTTTGTTTCGATCGGTGGTTTCCGGGGAACCGGCGGTAAAAGCCGCTCTAAAGCTTCTTCCGGGGACCCGCCATCGTGCTTCCTATACCCACTGTCGAACATTGATCTGGCTTTACTGTTTGAATGAAGGAGCTTCGCCGGTGCGCTCCGGGTTTCGTGTGATGAACAACAGTATTTGTTTGCCGACCAAAAGAGAGTTAGCTTTCTGACGATACGAGTTCAACGCGCAGTCTTTTCTCTTCATTCATAAACGGCCCATGAAGTGTGAGGCCGAGGCCACACTGCCAACACATACTTCAAAGGACAGTCTGCAAACAATAGGGAGTTTTAGGGAAGCGTTTTTGCACATACGATACGGTACACGATGGGCTTCCCGGTACGAACTGCGCATATGTGCTACCGCAGAAGACTCGCCCATTCGCAGTTGGTACCGGAGGGCCCATCGTGTACCGTATCGGATGTACAATAATGGCTCCCTAAAACTCCCTAATGTCTCGGGTGAGTTTCCTCCTCGTATGACGAACCCGCCGCATTGGTCACGCAAAACACTTCCTGCACGCATGTTCGGAACATGCAATTGTAGAAAGCAAAACATGCTGATACAGATCACTCCGTCGTCATGTCAGACATGCTCGAAAGCTGTCCCTTTTCCTGTTTGCGTTCCTCTGCTTCGGCCCTTGTGGCGATGAAAATGTTCAAATTTTATTAAACCCAACCACAGGTCGGCCTTTAGCAAAGTGAATTTTAAAGGACGCCTTGCAATGACGCGTTAAATTGTTAAAAAGAAAAACAACAGTAGAACGTCTTGTGTTTAACGGGCAATGTTTTACAAAAACACCTCGAGCCTCGATCAATGAGAGGAACTGCGGCAGTCAGAAAAGAAAGCGGAAAGGAGAAGATGGTTTGGGGAAGGGCGCTTCATTTACTTTCAGCCGCCGTTGTCCTAGTGCGATGCCGGAGCGACAGTATTGTTCTTAATCTGCTCGTTAATCCGATAACGGATCATCTCCGGAAGCGTAGGGATGTTTCGCTTAAGCCCGTCCGCGACCGTGAAGATGTTCGAGGCAGGGAGATTAAGCGCGGCTTTTACGGAAATCCACGGGCTTCCTAAACCGGGATTCGTCCTATAAGATAGAGAGAAGGAGAAACAGAGACAGAGAGAGAGAGATAGAGAGAAAGAGAGAGGAAGGGAGGTTGGATTAGCGTCTAAGAATTCTAGGGGTCTATCTGCTCTCGTGGCTCGGCGAAATCCGTGTGGGAAATTAGGAGTCGAGTCTCGAGCGTGCGTACCGTTTGGAGTCGCACATTTGTTTTCTTTGTTGTACCAACAAAACCGGTAATTTGGGCGCGTTAAGTTATCCTTTGGAGGCGGGGAACGCAACTTGGCTGCTTTACTAAACGGCCAAGTGATATTCAGTAAATAATTTTGAGCCGCAATGTGAGAGCGCCGAGCATCAAGGTCGAGCGAATGAGGAAGCACGCCATTCAATATATATGCGGGGGAAAAGGAGAAATGGGGGAGGTAGTGCGTTTGTAAAGGTTTTTAAGGTGACATGCGAATAGGTCCCTAGTCGAGGAACGGGCGATGGTACATCCAAAGTATCTGTCACGCATGGCTGTCACAGATTTGTTCACAGAGGTGCGCAGCAGTCCGACGGGTCGCCGTGAAGCGGCTGCACTGCCGGTGTACCATGACTGCCACAATTATCACTTGTCACCAGTTCACGAACCTTCACCTCGTAGGTAGTCACAAGAAGACACTTCACCTGCTGCGGACTTGTTATTAGCGTTACAGGCGGTCCGAGAGGTTTTTCTCATGAAAAAATATCCAGTAATTCCCGGAACACCACCCTCGCTTGTTGCCTGGTGCCTGTTGGGAACAATAATTATTTAGTTGTAGTAGCGTGTGCGCCCATCATCCGAATCGATGCCATGAGTGTTTTCCAGCATCGTCGTATTCTGAGCAATGCCAAAAGATGTGGTCAATGTCTTCTACCTCTCTGTATGCAGTGCAGTCGGGACTGCTTTCTTGATAGGCCAATCCAAAGCGGTGTAATGTCTCCCTTGTGAGGCCGCTGTTTGTTTTAAGTTTATGCAAAAGCATCAAGTGCCTCCGTGTCAATTTGGTGTCTTTGAAGGGTATAAAGCTTCGTCCCTGGGCTGTTTCGTGGTCTGAATGCCGCCTTCTGAGGTCCCGCGGAATACGAAGATGTGCCTCGATGGAATCGCCGCAAGTCGTATGTAGCTGTCGGGAAGTCAGGCACCGCTGCTGCCGGGGTATCTGCGCATACATTGCCATAAATTCCAGAGTGGGACGGAACCCACTGAAATACGAGTCCCCGTCCGCCAACCTCCAGCTCTCTTGCTAGGTGCGCAGTCTCCTGAGCTATCAGGGGGAGGGTGGAGGGGGTTCGTTATAAGAAATGTGGTGCAGTGCACTGTGAGAATTCGTTAAGTTAACGGTCTTTCCAGTCGCAGGATGTTCCTGTAGAGACTTGAGTGCCAGAAGAATCGCGACCGTCTCAGCCGTCGTAGACAATGTCTGAATGTTCACGAGAGTCGCTTCCTCAGCTGCTAGATCGGGGATCGTGTAAGCAGTGGTTGCAGTTCCCCTTTTTATACGTCCACTGAGCCATCGTTGTACACTTCAAAATGTTCAAAGTATTCATCTTTGACAGCCCTGGCAACAGCAGAGCGAGCGACAGTTGGGTGAAGATCTTTTTGTTTTTGGGAAGGTCCGACAATGCCTCCGGACGTTCAGTGGTGGCCGCGTGGAGTGTGGAGGGTAGGGAGGGTAGAGTCAGACGCACTCATACGCTCTAAAGTGCAACTGTGTGTTCAGGAATTTGCGCGCTCACTTGCAATTCGAAGCGTGGCGTTGTGGGTTTTGATCCTTGCGCGTGTACGCGAGTTAACGTTGGCACGTACCAGCCCACACAATACCACATAGAAGACAAAGCTTCTTCCCCCCTTCCCCCTCTAACGCCACCACGCAGCGCGGTCTGTCTCGCGTTAGCATCGATGGCAGAGCGTCTAGCAGCGGCTCACAAGGGGAGCGACGCCAGGACACCCGTGCCAGCCGTTTTGCGGCGTATAGTATCGTCAAGCTCTTCACCGCGTTTGCCACTTGGGTGGGTCGGGGGTCTACTAACAGTGACGTCAGCCCCAGGCGTCATCTTCTAAGTGGTGTTGGCCCACACGGTTGCCGGGGATGGCTGGTGGCCGGAACGCCACGGTTTGGGGCGAACACCAGGTGGCTTTGATACCTGGTGTACCTTTCTACTGCGTTGGACCATAAGTGCAAGCTGAAGAAAGGCTTCAAAAGTAAACGGAACACTTTGAGCACGCCCGCTACGCACGTGCGGTCATAAAGTGATTGCGTCGTTCGAGACAGAAGATATGCTGGTGCCTGCGGTATCAACCTTTGACGTACTTACGCTGAAACAGAGTAAAGTGCAAACGCTCGGTCTGTGAAAGCGTGTTTCGAGAGTCACTATTTCTCGCCTTTATGGACGTCGCCGCCCTGTAAGGGTAAAACTGCGGTCCCGCTTCAAATACACAATTCAAACTACGGTCCACAGACGCACTCTGAGTCGTGGTTCTTCCTTCTACGACGGTACTCGCGTATGGTATTTAAAGTTGAGCAGTTTCAGCTGGGATGCACTGGTTCACGTACTCGCAAACATAAAAAAAGCAGCAGGGCATAACAAAGCTTGACGATCTCAACCGAAAGTGAAGATGCATAACCACAACAAGGGCCGGTGTATTGTACCTCTTAAAAGCAAACGGCTGTAGAACCTACGCAAACCGGAGTTGGTCCCGTCAGAGGCGTCTACATAAAGCAGAAGGCTCCAAAGCGGGAGTTATGGCGTCGTTAGCCTATGGCCGCCATTAAATGCCGTCTGCAATGTACCTGCCCCGCTTTGTTCACCTCGTTAGCCTCGCCGTTAAGCTGAAAGCAAGACGACGTTAAGGGAGAATAAAAAAGAACGAAGAGCACGCGCGAACGACCACCCGCGGTTGTGTCAATGGGTCAGCGAGCCCGCGCGTTATCTTCCCATGACGCCTTGCAAAGGAACAGCAAAGTGAACGTTGTTGAATGTTTATGCAGCGAGACTCGCTATTGGGCGGAGGATTGACCTATAGGGGCGCTTTATTGATCTTGCTGTACCACAGCCGGTGTCTACTAACACAACATATCAAAGAAATCGAACCTCGCCTAACACGGTCTGGACATGAGCCCTTCGCTCTTACCAGTGCTTTAGTCGCACGAGGTGCCTTGGAATCGTTATCTTCGATTTCTCGGATCAAAAATAAACAAGAAAATGCGGTTTGTTGTCCCCACTACTGAAGTGTACCACTAGAGGCGTAGTTGTTCGATCTCTCCCGAATACCCTCAAAAGAACTAAACTTCACCCCGCCCTTAAAAAAGAAAAAAAGAAAGAGCTGTTTAAAGTGTTTAGGCAGAAACCGTGCGTTAGAGAACAATCTTGAACATGTTGAAAAACAGCGCTCGAAGGTACACCAAAGTGATCGCCAACTGGCCGAATCCCACATTGCTGAAGAATAATCCTACAAAAGACTCTGCGGGCACTATCGGAGGCGTGTGTCTTTCTTCTATGATGACCTTGCCGCATTGATCATACAAAAACAATCTGAAGACCTGTTAGAAACATACAGACGTATGGAGCAAACATGCTACGAACATACCTAAAGCGTATCTGCAGCAATCACTGCGTCTTTTTTGTGCTCTATGAGGAGTGAGAAAGCCTACCCGTGATGTCGCAACCAAAATTATCAGTTGCGTGAAAAAAAATTAATGGCGCGTGTGAAAACACGCGAGAAGCCTGAGAGGCATCGGGTTTCTGAACCGTCAAAGTTGACAGTATGAAGCTGCCGCATTCTCTGGTGTTGAAGTCTCAGTTTGTTTTCTCCTATAATTTCCGTCGGTACGTCAATGCAACTTATATGCGTTTTCTTTTTCCTTTTAGTCTGGAGCTTATTTGCGCAAATTTGCCACGGGGTTGTCCGATTCGTTGGTGAGAATACTGAAAGTGGCTCCCATTTGCGTATCATATCGCGGTCACAGTACATATATGCGAGATGATCAATAAAGCTTTGCAGCGGCATAGACAAACGTGCGACCATAGCCTCCTCTATGCTGACAAAGCCTCGGCATATCGCCACGAGACGCGGCCACCGAAATTGAAAAGGTAAAGCGGCAGACAACGGATGAGAGGAGAGGATAGCGACGAGCGCCCCGCTGCGGCGAGACTGATGAAACACACTTGTCCCGAGCGATGGAATGTCCTCTCTTGCTCCTCGCGTTCCTCGCGCTACCTTCTTTTTTCTTGTCGGGTTTGAAAACCATGTTTCAGGTTCTCACCGCTGCAAAAGCTGCGCGCTGATTACAGGATCCCCGAGAAAAGCTCTCAAGGTACCAGGTCCTCGCGCTCCAAAACTGCGACCAGGCACTCCATGGTTCCGTCGTCGGACGCTTTGGTGCGACTTAAACTTGCCGCGTGTGTGGCTGCGTTCGCAACGCACGTGGTAGCCACGTGGAAAAACGGGAGTCAAACCCGACTCGGCGTTTTTTTAAATGTTTTAAAAAACTTATTTTTTAATGTTTTTTTTGGAAAGCTCCAACTCATTCTTGGCTTTTATCGAGTGTTCTGGTTCGGAACATTCCTGAATGCGCTGCGTCTGTAAAAGAAGCCCTAACGCTCCGCTTCGGGGCTGTTGCCCTTCCGTCGCCGACGCAAGATTCGTCGTACTTTTATCTTTAGTTCATGGGCACACGTTCGCCACATTAAACGTTCAATTTTTAGTTTCGCATTCGTTCATTTTTCTCCATCCGTGACAGTATAATTATTTGTATGTGTGCGTGTGAAAACGTCCAGTTTTAGGAGGTGTGGGACCTCCAGAACGGTGCAGGAAAATACGTTACGGTTATGTTCGCTAATGGGCACTTTTAGCGAAACCGTTACCGTGTCCCACGTACCGCACCACCGCACTGCCCTTTGAAGCATGCTTTTAAGTGAATACTGAAGGGAACTTGGAATTTCACAAAAATAAGGCCGCAGAAGCGTTGCCGGGACGCTACGAACTCCAAAACATTCCTCCTACATCGTAAATCTCAAACGCATGAAGGTACTTTTGGAAAAAGAAGGGAGCGATCAGGCGAGGACTATGACGTCGCGATGCTCCTGGAAAATTTGAGAATGAGGAGGAGTGGCCTCGCTTCTCCCCTCTTCGCTTCGGTTCACCAGCGCGACGGGACGAGGCGAGGAGAAGAGGAATGTGAATACTATAGTGGCGAGCATCCCGTACGAAAATGTCGAGATATGGCCCTGATATATTTTATATGCGGGCAGATATGATAATATAAGTAGTCAGATAGGGAATATATGGGACAAATACTCTCCCGATATCGCCATATAAGCGGGCAAATACTGCCAGATGCGTCCGTATAAGGGCGTAAATACGGCCTTATTTCGCCATATACGCGTGCAAATACTGCCCCTGATAATGATATATGGGCCCGTTTCGGTCGTGCAAGCAATAAGTCATATGTACTCGCCAAGACAAGTTGATTATATTGCATGAGTCTCATATAATTGGTTAATTATTGTTAACATCGTTAAAGTGAAGTTATTCCATGGTATTTGGACCAATTAACCAATTGCACATTTTGAAGATTGAAAGACAAATGAAATTTGGTTGTATGTTTGACGCGTGACATTATGACGAAGTGCATAAGATCGGAAAGCGAGTTAATCAAATAATGGATTTGAGATCGCACCTTATGGCGCCCGTTTCCGAGTTAAGCGGTGTCCGCGTCGCCATCGAGTAACCACCCCACTAAATTTAGCGAGAAATTGAATTGGTAGCCCTTATGTCACTTGGACGTTAATTTCCCCGCTAAATCTAGCAGTGAAACTAACTCTGTTCATGTTTCCCCGCTAAATTGAGCGGGAAACACGAACCGTCAACTTACTGAAGATGCAAGACGCTACTTCGTCGTCCCGAATCCTTTCCTTCGAACGCCTGCGAAGCCGTTGCGCCCTACGCAGCATCCTTCAAAAACCTTTCGCGCAGCATCGTGACCATCCGCTTGCGAGCATCTGCGATTCATCGTGTGTTGAAAGTGGTGTCTTTTATGTGCAACTCTTTCGTAAAAATATTTGAAATTTAAAAACGCGAACCTAAGAGTGCTACTCATAATTTTAAATTTATTGGTAAAATATATATATATATACACATTTACTTATTTGTGGACATCGTGCGCGAAAAAAAAAATAGTCGCGCTTATTTTTTCATTTTAAATTATGATGTGGGTTATCGGCGTAAAACATAGTATCTTCACACTCGCATCGTTTTCGGTCACTTTCGAGCTAGACAGTTTGGAAGTTCAGAAGTTGGACTTCAGAGAGCTCGTATGTTCACTCGGTATGGACAGCAGGGTAGAGGCTATGCATGTTTTAGGCCGATCGTGTCTCAGTTGGGGTCACGTGACTACAGTCTAGAAGCTGGTGATGAAGCAGGACACGGCACCTGCCTGGAGCCCAAGGTCACACACAGCATTCACTGCACTATCAGCCTTGGGTACAAGTGACAAATCCGCACGTTGATGCCCCATTAAATAAGGCTTTTGTTTGTGCACTCCCGTTTTGGCTGTCCTTCTCTCCTTTTCTCTCTTTCCCTAAGCTGAAAGCGTGATAGAATGTGCGTGGTCACGTGGTTTGACGGATGCGGATCCATGCAGTTTGGTGGGGTTTGCGCCCGCGTGGCTGCTGCGAATTTCTGCTTCTGCAAGCGATTTCAAAGAAGCTCAAGAATTTTTTGTGATGCGTTTAGTGCTCGTTTCTAAAAGTGACAGGTTGTGCTACATCGTGTGATTCTTCACGGACACCTTCCTTCTCGTTTTTGTGTTTGAGTGGTGATTCTGTCGTGGCCGTGTTGACATCTATCTGGGATTACAACTTCAAGTCCCGTCTCGTCAACGTAAGTGCGCTGCAGCCTACTTGCGACAATAGATCGTTTAACTAAGGTACTCTTTCAGATTACCTCTAGAATTAGGCCGTGTCTATCTCCTGGCAGCCGGGAGAATAATTGTGCAGAATGTTTCGGCATGGGTGCGGATTGCGCTACAAGCAGAAAGTTACGATATGCCGCCGACAAAGGTTTTGACGTGTCGCCAAAAAGAACACCAACAAAGAATCTTAATTGCGCGTTCTAAAATTTAACGAGCGGCTTTACGGAGCGTCGCTTGTAGAAAGATGGTGGGATTTTGCGAAATACTGGTAAACAACGCTAGGTTACCGTCATAATCTAAACCCTGAGATAAGGATAAATCAAATAACGAACAACCTCATTGACTCAGGGTTTCATATTATGATGTTTCCTAACAACTGCCTACATACCTTCTGCTCCTTGCAAAGGTTACCGTCCTGGAGACGGCACAAACCGATCCCCTGACGGCCGAACTCGCAGCGCGACTGATCGCTCGAAGCGGGGAAACGGCGTTATGTAACGAAAGACAAAGGGCATCTACACCACGAATGGGCAAAAGCCGATGCAAAGGCGTGCGCGAACGTAAACAACGGTAGAAAATTGCGGTTGCTCGCCGCAATGGATAATGTCTGCCGCAAACTCGGTAATCGCGGGCATATGCCTCTCTGCCGCTCATACTTTCTCTAACCTGACGGACACTGTCTCGCGGTTCATGCCGACGAAACGATCGGACGATCGTCGGGATACCGGGTAATTGCTACGGCCGAGCGCGGCACAGTTTACCATTGCTCTCGCTATGCCAGGGTCGAAGAGTGAACCACCAGCGTGGTGGATACCGGTGGTCGACGTCATGATGTGACATACGTGCCAATGCCTAAATACCGGATGTTATTTTGTTTTATTCTTGCGAGATTTGTTTTAAAAAGCCGCCGAAACCTATACTTATACGGTTTGTGCGAGTGAGTTATACGCCCAGGGGGACATTATGTAGGTGGCTAATCTTTGCAATAAGTCGGCTAATTGATTTGAAATTCACTACTTATTTTTTAAATTAATGAAAATAGACATATGGTTCCAATTAGAAACTTGCTGAACGTCGTCCAAAACCCATAAATCAGTAATTTTTAGAAAGACTTTGAGCGCGTGTGAAGCGCAGTAGTGCGCTGAAGTTACCACTCGTGGACCAGGTACAAGGCTGTGGCTAGATAAGAGACAGAAAAATTGCGCGGGCGCCTGGCCGAAACCATTAGCTTTGTACCTGCTCCACGGCGGTAACTTTCTCACGCGCTGAAAGTCTTTCTGAAAATGACTGATTTAGGGATTTTGGACGACGTTCAGCAAGTTTCTAATTGGAACCATATGTCTATTTTCACTAATTTAAAAAAATAAGTAGTGAATTTCAAATCATTAGCCGACTTATTGCAAATATTAGCCACCCACATAATGTCTCCCTGGGCGTATAACTCACTCTCACAAACCGCATAAGTGTAGGTTTCATGGCTTTTTTAAAAACAAATCTACAAGAATAAAAAAAAAACTGTATATCAAGGTTATCAGGGTCTTGATATCTCCATAACAAGACCCTGATACGGTTATATAAAAAATTGGGCAGATCTGGCTTGATAAGGCTTATATAAACTGATTTACTTGATATCGCCAGATCTGCCCAATTTTTTATATAACCGTATCTATTTTTTATATAAGTTCAGATATGCCATTTTCGTAAGGGATGTCTCGTCGCCCTCGTTGGCCGTGTGCAATTCGCGCACTTCTTTTTTAAAATACTGTGATCCGTTAGAGATGTCGCTGTATGAGCGATGTTTTTGGGTTTGGCAGGGTCCCGCCAATACATTCAACCTTGTTTTGTGATCTAGAATTTTCGGTTCAGTATCCCTTTAAAGGGGTAGTGAAACGATTTTAATGTTGAAAGAATTGGCAGTTTGTATTTTTTATATTGTTTATCCAAGCACAAGTGACCAAAAACGCGTCACCTTGCCCCGAAAAACTGCTATTCCGCTGCGTAATCGCAAAGAAAAAAACGAAATATTTGCCGATCTGCAGCCGCGTGTGGTGGTTAACGGAACTGATGTGTGACGTACTCTGGGGATACGCGGAAGTGAACAAAACCTGTCCCCCTCCGCTGCTACACTCGCCGTCACCCCCGTGGCGAACCGTCTTTTGTGTCGATCGCTCGCCGCGACCTTCGACGATGCTAATCCTTTAAAAGTCGATAATCGCGGAGGAAGCGGCTGGGGTCTCTGAAGAGAGAACCCAAGGGGAAACCACGTGATCCCCTAGAGTACGTCACTCGAAAGGCGACGTGGAGAGTTGAGAGGCACTTTGACCTTCGATTTGTTTTATTTTTTTACATAAAAACTAGCGCTCGCAAGAAAATACGGTTTTCTGTTCTTCGTTCCATGGGTGACACAGATTAATTTCCGCAGTTAATTGGCCAAAGTCTGAAAATCGTTGAACCGCCCCTTTAAGCTTTCACCAGGTAATACCGCGATCGACTGCGGAACGCGCGCTTAAAAGCATGCTTCAAAGTGTCCGGCAGTGCGGATCGCATAACACGGTAACGGTGTGCTAAAAGTCTCCAATAAAGAGAACGATAATACCTAGATGCCGCGTTCGGTCAATCGTGGAGAGGTAACCACAGCGACGCGTTTTGGTCATGCGAGTGGCTATTGTAAACCAAACATTCGATTTTGATGAAACGCAGTTAATGCAAAGGTGCTAGCGAGCTGGGCAAGAATGGCGAAAATAATCCCCGGAGAAGGGGAACAACGAGGACAAAAGGACAAACACAAATCTCCAAAACACAGCTACTGATGCTTAACTCCTGGTTTACTCAGTTGGCAGAGCGCTCCACTGGGAATGGAGAGGTCCCTGGTTCGATTCCAGGACCAGGCGAATTTCTTTCGGTCGCGGACCAGTCAACTAGTTGTGTTTGGAGATTTGTGTTTGTCCTTTGTCCCGCTTGTTCCCCTTATCCAGGGATTATTTTCGTCGTTCTTCAACTACTCGCGCCTCTGATCAAGACAAGGCAAAGTGGCGTCGGGTAACGGAAGCACACATGAAGAAACTGAATCAAGGAGGAATGGCTGCAGGAGCCCCTCCGCGTTCGTTTATTTCAGCGTCGAACCGACGCCACCCGGAAAAAGCACCTGCGGGTATTGCAGCGTCACTCAACGAGCGAGACGCCAGCACACTCGGCGACGCCAAGACGGAAGATTGCTGAGCTGCAGCGTGTTTGCCGCCTTGCGCGGGGTCGGTGAGCCACGAACGATGACGCAATGTGCAGGCATTGTCTTTCTGGGTGGTGTTGATTGAGCACGGGCCGTGAGCGGAGGACATGAAGCGCGTTGCCCTTTTAGAGGCAACGCCTGGGCCCAGGTAAAGTTGGCCGGCAGTATTCTCAAATAAAGAAGATATGCCGTTAATGTGGACCATATCGATGCGCTTGTGTCGGTAAAGTACTGGACACGCGATGAGTTACACATATTGATAAGGTTCGGGTATTGACGTCATCGCAGCGATTTGGCGCAAGCCACCATTCGAATGCATGTTGAGGCATTGGGTGTCACGTTCCACGAATTGAATGTTTAGGCGCTGCTCTTGTCCACTATAGAAGCTGGCATAAGCCGTATTTAAATATCGTCACCGCAGGGATCGAAAAGCTTGATCACGTAATCTTTGGAATCTCATTGCTGACAATGACAGCAATACGATCTCCACAACTTCGCCATTATGTTTTGTGAAAAAAAGACAAAAAACAAAACAAAACAAAACATGAAGAACACATTAATTTTTATTCTTGAAATTACGCGGCGACGAAGTAGCTTCTTGGTCAGTGGCGTTGCATGCGATCATACTTGTGTCTTACTGGTGCCAGGAAGCTTCTGTCAACTGAGGAACATTGGGGACTTTTAGCAGACCATTACCGTGTTTTGTGTGCCGCACAGCCGGAGCCTTTGAAGCATGCTCTTAAACGCGCACCCGCGATTATAATATCACCCGGGCGCGGGCTTAAAAACGTGCTTCAAATGCTCAGGTTAGCGCTGTACGCGGGACACGGTAACGATTTGCTAAAAGTTTCTAATATCGTTGCACGACTCCTTTGATGTGCTTGCGCCGCCGGACACACTAAACGAGAGTAGGGCCAATGGTTCTTTTTTTTATTATTTACATGTCGGCCATCGTGACGGACGACGGAATTCATAAGCGGTTTTGATATGAAGTAATATATAGATATAACTCCTTTCGAACGGGGATTGAAATACTTGGTATATTTCCCCGTACTTGAATACTTTTCGGAAACACCGCATTTTGTTTCTTAACCCTGCCCCGTGTGCACACCGACATGCGGGACGACGTGCACGTGATAATAAATTATGAAATGATGAGGAATCCGTTTCTCGTGCACGCGTTGTGTGGCGGAAAATTATGACGTATATTGTTGGGGAAGGCTATTTATGTTTCTTGATAATGTCATGTCTGTGTCCATTTGCAAGTTACGGAAACGCTTATCTCGCCAAACGTTTTGTGACGGCGCCCCTCTTTTTTCTTCTTTTTTACTTGGGTTATTTTTTATGTGTTCTATGTTTTCTTGAAAGACGAGGATTAGGAGTAACATGTTAAAAACATAAAGTTATTACAATAAACGCTAGAGGCTCAGCTGGCGCTAGTGTGCTGTTACATTTTGAAGCAGACAGCAAGCAGTCTAAATTTGACTTCCGGTAATGTATTCCTATGGGAAAAAGCGAGTGCATTTTCTCTCTGCGCTCGATTATAAGAGCAAATATCACGAATAACTTGTACGTACTAGGCACATTGGAACATTTCTCAGTCACGCAGACGAAATAAATGGTCAGTTACGGCGTTTTTCTTTCAAATTCATCGCATTAAAAACGGTGCTAAAACGGCTTCGTACGTGTATTTTTGTGCACTGTCGGACACTGTTAGCGCGAACACGGCGTCGACGCTTTCCAACATGGGGGATATACGTGCCAAACGAACGAAGGACATGTAGAAAACCGAGAGAGACGGCAACAACTACGCAGTAACACTGGATAAGTAACTCTTTGTGCTTGCAGACGATCAAAATAAATTGAAAGCCACGTAATATAGTCAGATTTGCAATAAATAAGTACTCTGAAGATGCTTCTTCTGGGTTCAAATGGTTCAAAGCATCACCCGCACGCTCCAAATCTTTGCAAATAGGGGAAGCCAGAGAGCAGGTGCCCGATAAAAACTGCCCGACATGGGAAATAATAAAAAGACATACCTTTCGTAGCTCACGTGCTTTATTTTTTGCGTTCGAATGTTTCTTTAACCGATCGTAAAGATGCGCACGACGGAGTCATTTTCATCCAATGACAGGACGGGCATATTAGCAATATATAAGCACCACCGAAATGCTAGCGAACCTGAACACACACTACATTCCTTTCGATCGTTAGTTTGCTTAGAACCGTCGCTCGTTTTCACATACCTTCCTTGAAACAGGGGTTTGGGTTTGAAATAGAGCGAAGTTTAACATCGCTCAGTGGTAAAGAAAAATGCTGTAACTAAAGAAATTACACTTTCACAATACCAATAAAGGTGCATACTATCCGTTACAACCGATATGACAAAAGTTACTCATGTTATTTTCCGGCGAAGAGACAAAATTCACGCGCGTTTTCCCATAGGAATACACAGGGAGGCTGGAAATGTAGACTGCATGCTGTCTGCTTCAATTTGCAACCGGAAGTCCCGTAGACACTAGCGCCAGCTGAGTCTCTAGCGTCTATTGTAATAACTCTATGGTTAAAAACACCTTCGGCCTCTAATAAATGATATAAAAATTTTAAACAAAATCCCGATTTGTATTTGTTATTTTGGATAGCGAAAGCTCTTATCACATTTATATATTTTTAGAAATAAATGCCTGATCCTTTTTTCGCGCATGCGTTTAATGGAGCACCCATTACACCATACAAAAATGAAAAAAAAAGTATCGATTAACAACGAGTCTACGTATCTCAGAACGTTTTTTTTAAACGCAATTTCTTCGTTGTTTTGTTATGTAACGCCAAGCTTTTCTTTGTTGTTATCTTTAAATGTTTTCCTTCGGTTTTCCATAGCGTTTTATGCTCAAGTTTTTGATCGTGCCATCGTCAATAAGTGTAAAAACAAATATTAAAAAATAAAGTAAAGGTCTTTGCTTGTATGCATTCTTTTTTATACCTGCCTTCCGCGCGTCTTCTGAACCGTACGAACTCGCGTGACCTAATCTTCCGGGGTGCTTTAATTTACGCCGGCCGGGAGGTCGAAGAGACGTCGTGAATAATTAGGTGTAATGAAGGCTCCCCGATGTCATCGCTCCGATTCGGGGAGCACCAAGACGGCTTCGGGGTGGCGGTCGCAGGGCACCTATTTCGGCGCCTATTACACTTGCCATAGGTCGGTGTTGTAAACGTTTCTTCAAAACACGAACAAGAGCTCGTTCCTTCATCCTTCTCCATCTTGGAACGAGTTCCCGTTACCAGGTCCAGGGAATCGAAAGGAGCTCTTTTCCCGTTACGTGTCCAACGTCGCAACATCCTTCGAGGCAGCAGCGCTCGTGCTTGTTGCACTGGCTTCGTACACACACTCATTTTGAAACAGGGTAACGCCGCAGTGAAGGTGCGCTCAGAATGGCGTTCAAATCGCAACCGCGGAACGGATTCGGTTATTTGAATCGTCAAAAACGCACGAAATAAGCCTTATTCAAATTCGCGCTCCATCGTCGTATTTTCGTATTTTCCCGCCGACCTCCTTCATCACCTTCAAACACGGCGATCCATGTTTGAAGCTACGAGCAGAGTGTTGCTAGAAGATGCAAGTGATGGCAGACTATTCTGCTGCGTGCAACCAACGTTAAAATAACAAAATACCCGAAGTAAATTTACGAATTCCGTTATCTTCTCCCTTTGAATCAGAAGTTCTTAGAGCGAATGTTCGAAATAATTGCAGCGTTTTACTTCGAGTCTCCGAGCGTCAAAGAACCCGCGCCGCCTGCTTCTATACCGCGGACTCTGTCAAATGTTCTTGACACGTGGCACTCTACATTACAGTATTCAAGGCTACTCAACGGCTGGCTCCGACTTGGTGTCGTTGCGGTCGTTGGGAACGCAAGCGTCGCCACTGTTGCTAATATAATGTTTTGTTTTTTAATATACAAACGCCACTATTCCATCCCCCCCTCACCCCAACAACAAAAAAAACAAAGCGTCATTTTAAGGTTTAGTGCACATAACGATAAACAGACAGAACCGGGACGGCGGAGAAGCCTCAAAGAGGGCGCGGAAGTACCCGATGACCGCCGAGAGATGGCGCTATTAATGAATAAGGTATATTGTATCGAATGTTTAATTAACGACGCTCGCAACTGCTTCGCAGAGCGCGGTTCAACCGCCAGCGCGAATGCGGCCTTACACACGTCATACGTCATACAAAAGACATGGCGTTCACTGTAAACACGGATGACGGACTTACTTCTGAGTACACGACTCAAGCCTGGTCAAAGCACGTTTGATTCCAATACATATAAGTGTGCTTCGAACGGGTCTGCAGCACTGCGTTTGAACGACAAATCTGACAAGGAAGAAACATGCCTCAAACAGTGGTTGTATACTGTCTTTTGAACGATGTATTATAGCCGTGCGACAGCGGATTACAGAGTCTCATACTAAAAATTAAGGTTCCGAGAAAAAAAAAAGGAAAACCACTTATTTGAGTTTTGACAATGCAGGTTGCCAAAGAAATTCGCTGGTTAAAACAAAAACACCACGAAGAATATTTTTTTTGAAAAGTTAAATGGTAATTTTTATTTTCCACTAATACCGTATCAGTGAGAGGTGGGAGCTATATAGCAAATCAATGTAGTCGGGTGCGGCTTCTGGTTTTTTATCATCAAAAAGTTCTTTCTTTTTCTTTTTTCTTTTATTTCCTGCACAAAAAAAAAATTGGCCCCTGAGTTACTGACTTGCACTCACCGGACTCTGTGATTTCTGCATTCTGCATTATTGTTTACCTCCGTACGGTATTCAAGCAGTATTGTCACACGTAGTTGGCCGCAAGTAAAAAAAAAGCAGCTAAACCAGACGCAAGAAAAAAAAAACGCACGCACACACACACGCACATTTGGTTTAGAGTGTATATATATGTATATATACATATATATATATATATATTATTTTTTTATTTCCGTCAGTGTGTTTTATACATGTGATGTGACTGATATGCTTTTCAATCTGAGTATGAATCTTAACTGCGGAAGTTTACCCCTTGAGTGTGACGTCGTTGCTCCGAACAAACCGTTGCTAGGGGCGTTGCTATGGACTAGTACCTGGAATTGGATTCTGCTGCGAAAGAACCATCGTTCAAAATTCGGACGTGAAATCTAAACGTCTAAAAAAATTGATATATGAGGCCGACATTTCACACTTACCACGACAGAAGTTTGCCGAGTGTCGGCTGTTCCTGAAATATTTGCGACGGCAACTTCCGGTCCTCGAGACGTCTCAAGATGCCTACTGCAGACGACGAACGCGCACCGAATGATTGAGGTATGCCTTCTGCAACCCTCTGAATTGTTTGCATAATAATACGATCTTGATCTTGTATTTATTGGGACCATGGCAGGTCTATGAAAACTCGCCAGGTTTATAAAACGAATTGTATTTGCGTGCGATACTGGGCAGTGTCTGGGGAAAATCATCGCATGTATGGAGATCTGTTAAAAATACAGCGAGAGAAGCACCTGCTTAGTACACGATATAGAAGCAGCGTCAAACCCTTTTTGATTTTGCGGGAGAAATGTTTTCACCCTAACAATGATAGGTTCAAGACCCCAAACTTCGTTTTTCAGGCTCGAAATATTGGTGTGTATTTTGTAGCTGCTTGTAAACATCAAACTGGGAAAGAGTCCCGCTGATTCTTTCGTTTTCAGTGAGACCTCAGACAGCGAAATAGCTGGATAAAACTATGAGGTAAGTTATTTATATATATGTATATATATATGTTACGGACATTTTGTTCGATCACACGAATGTGCAGTGAAGCACATTCTGTGCCATCACAACTCCTTGAAACATGGGCTGGCCTGTACTTCAACGTTGATACACTGCACGTCGTCGTCGCATCGTGATTCGCCTTAACAGTGTTTTCACCCTTCTCAAGTATTCCGTAAGCCACAAACGGGAAGGCGTTCGCGAGCTCGCGCACCTCGAGCGGCTATCGAAGCAGTGCTCGGGCACCCTTCGCTTTGAAAATTCCGCAGAATGTTGACCCCGAAAATCGAAGTTTCGTCGCTCGTCTCCGACTTAATTTAACGACTCGCGTACTCCCTCAGAAAGAACCACTCTGAATTCGCGAAGCCATCGTGTCGCCTGCTAACAAGCCAAGACCGGTTGTGAAATTTCATTACGGCTTTTTATCGTCGCTTTGAGGCGCCGAGACGATGAGAGAAGTCTTCATGGTTAAATATTAATAAAACAAAACGCGTACAAAAACAAAAAATGTTTTTTTTTTTTTAATTAGGCAAATCTTAACCTCACGTCGAGCCCCCATATATTTGTCCACAGAAACGGCCGTAGCAACGGTTTGTACGGAGCACAGCGCCATGTTGTGACGGCATCACTTACGGGGTCAATTGGCTTCGGAGGTTATATTTCCGGTTCGATTCGAATAGTTGGCGAAAATATTGAAATTGACTCCTGCTTGCTCATGATGTCGCGATCACATGTATATATATACATATATATATATATATATATATATATATATATATGCATATATATGGGTTAATTAGCGCAGTTTCACCGCACCGACCGTACAAATATATAAATACGACTTAAATACATTCTTTTTTGTTTGTTTGTTGCAGAAACTGGCCGTTTATAAGAGAGCACAACTAAAGTGCCTGGAACGCGTCTACGACCGGTGCGTCTAGCGTCCTATTCCGACCGTGCATTAAAAGCGGTGCCGAAGTGGCAACAAATTACGTCACAAAAGCCGAAGCGTCACGCTGTCGGATGTCGCGTTCCTGGCGGTTGGTCGTTAAAGTTCCGGCGTAAAGCACGCGTGAACGCGCGTGTCGCTGTCGTCGCAATGTCTTCAACTTCCGGCCGCCGAAACTACCGGAGTCTGTCAAGGAGGAGGACAACTTGCAGCCGCACAGGCGTCTGCCACATCCATCACCGCCGCTGTGACACCACCAGGAGCGCGGCCGTCGACAGGATGTGACGTCACCAGTGACGTCACCAAACAAAAATCGAGACGCCACTTTTTTTTTTTTGATGCGGTAAACACAACAGTTGGAGTCGCGTCCCGGGCCCCATACGTATACAACGGTGCGACTCACAGACAGGACGTAACGGTCGTCGATCTCAACTGTTTGTTTAGAAAGTAGCCAGCTCGCCGAAGACGAAGAGTAGCCCGATTGAAGTGGAACGGTTGAGTTCGATACTTCAGGACTCCTGAAACAACGTGCCGATCGACTGGCGTTGTGGAAGCGCTGAAGAACACCAGAGTACACGGGTTGAAGTGCTACAAGAGATTTGGGCCTGACGAGCATTGCCGGTCGTTGATCGACCAGTCAACCACATTCAGGGTCCGTACTATTCTGAACGCTTTGTAAAATGATTTGAAATCCCCCGCAAGGAATATCCTAATTTTGTTAGAAATTCTGGTTGTTCTCTGTGGGAACTAAGGAAAAGAATGATTTTTTTATACCTTTAGGTGATTTGCACAGAACTCATTGAACCCTGCTAAGTTTCGTTTGACTATGCACAAGCAAGTAATGCTATTAAAAATTCACCATTTGCCCGCCAACACGCAAATGATGTAATGATGCTACATCCAGTCGCAACCAAACAGCCGAAACATTGACTTGGTAATTTGCCTAGGTTTTTAGCGTTTTATTTGTTCAAAAGTAAGTCGATATTTTAGAAACATAGGCAGTGCATTTTTTCAATAATAAATACTAAACACATATTTAGCATTTCATTAGCAAAATGTAAACTCCAATTAAACCAAACTCGAAAAAAAGCAACGAAACACAAAAACGTGAATTTACATCAAGTGCTTTTTTAAAAAGAACATGTCTAGATCTATAATAGAGAAATAGCAAATGCGCTTTGAACAAAGCCATATTTTCAATTAGGCGCGATAAATCAGCTTTTGTTTTTTAACTAGCGTCGAACCAATCTTTTTTAGTTATGAATTTTAATATGCTTTTAGCTAGATTTTCATACTTGTGTTTAAGTCCTTACTGAGAAAATAGTTTTAAGTAGAACAAAAACATTAACTGGCTCTTTAGCTGGGCCCGGCGGCTTCTTTGTACTCGAGATTAGTCTTTATGCGTTCAGTCTAGAATATGCAGCTTCTACAAGTAACAAGCACTGACCAAAAAAACAAAAGAAAACCTCCAACCTCATTTAAAGCATCAAATCACGCTACGTTCACCGGGATGCAGTAAGACGTTGTAATATTTACATACAGGGTGAGACCGTAAGGACTGACGCATTTGTAAAGATTTGCAATATTGAAATTCTAAACGTACATACCTGAAATTGGGTACGCGAAAAGTTTTATGCCTAATTTTTTTCAGAGCTCCGCTCGGAGGTAGTGATATATTAAAATATAAAAATAAAGTAAAATTGCTGCCAAAGGCAACTCAAGTCCAATTTTACTTTATTTTTTGTTCTTTATTTTTTTTACTTTATTTTCAGGG
>JAZHYW010064556.1:0-30826 GCA_037355805.1 Ixodes ricinus
TTAACTGGCTACCAATTCACCCTATTCACAACCCTACTCATGCCTTTAGTTAGTTTAGACGAAAGGCTTCTGAACTTTTATCTCAAAACCACACTAACAGAGCAAACAATTTAACCGTGGCACACAGCCAAGGTTGCACCCTTGACCCATCGTCTGCACATTGATCTCTTCAATGAATCTGACTGAACAGAACGTTTTCTTTCTAGGACCTGCTCGCCTGCGCAGTGACTGACCGTAATTACGAATATTTAGCTTCTACGGGCTACTCGAGGGCGAGTATATTATGATGTGCTTCGATTATTATATCAGGTGTTTGGAGATCGAATCAGTATTTGTCAAGGTTCGAACGTCGATTTAAAAATCAAGCGTGCCGGAGCAGTCACGGATGAGCTGGCAGGCTTGCTTTGTAGTGGAGTAAACGAAGGAATCGCCGTCAATGAGACCAACCCTCGGGAAGCCCAGAAGTTGACACATGTAAGCTCACATCGACAGCGGCTTTTGGAGTGAGGCGAATTCGCGTAGCAAACCATCAAACTTCCGTCTGCGAAACCCATCCCATCAAAACCGCCAACCTATACTCCGCGGTAACTCTGTAATTCTTGTTTCACTACATGTTTCACACCAGTGGAGTCACTCTTGACTGCAAGACATTTATTTATAAGAACCTCGAGGGCTGCCAGTTTTAATCTGGTGCTCGCTCATGGACGGCTTCCCGAAAAGTGAGCCGAAATGGTTCGCGCTGACGACGAAGGAAAAAAAGGGAAACAACACTTTTCTGTTTTCTTTTTTCCCCGCATGGAGCTTGACACATTAGCTCGTGTCATGTGATGGCTGCCGGTAATGCCACTGGTTCCAGCAGACCAGCCGCTCGATCCGTGATCCTCGCTCGACTAATAGAGATCCGTGTGGGTGACGCACTCAGTGGGATCAGTTTAGCAGCCTAGCCTAACAGCCCAACCCATGCGGAGCTTCAGTTCGTCTGCTTCTCGTGCAAGGGTTGCGGTGACGTCAAACGACGTCGAGTTCTGATTGGCTCTGATTGAAAGGATACTGGGTAGACCCAAATGCTGCTTTGCTTGAGGTCTACCCACTATCTTTCCAATCAGAACCAGTCAGAGCTTGCTGTTCTGACCTCACCGCAACCCCTGCAAAGGAAGTGAGGCGAACCTGCGCCCACATAGCTTTGCCACGTTGGTTGCAGACGGTCAGTGGCGCGGTTGTAGCTGGCTTCAAATAGTATACAGAGCGTTTCCAACGAGACGTCACGTGGTTTACGGGCCACAATTGCACACGAGCTGCGAGGAGGTCGCAATTCAGCAGGGAGGCGTCCGCCATTGGATTTCAAACGCTCCCCATGGTTTGAGATGCGCCCTTCTTCCATCTAGGCTATCTAGCTTCAAGACGCTTGTCTCGTGCGTTTATTGACATTCGGCAGTCATAGCAGACGGATTTTGTTCTGCGGAGCGAGATTGTGGCGTGGCAAGATCAGGTGCGTACTTGGGCTCCTTCACAGAGCCTTTGAATGGGCGGAACGTGAACAAAAAAGAGTTCGTAACGAGAACTTTAGAAGATGTCTCGTTTCTTTTCAGCACCCAACATCTTGACGAGCTCTCACGCGAAAAGCATGTCCTTTTGGCCATCCGACGGCTGTATTTCATTTCCCTAGAACATTGGCTTAAGTATTAATATGCCGGCGTCTTTCAAAACAGGCTGCTCAAACATACTTAAGATAGCAAGACGTGACTTTACAAGGTACTCATTTGGGTTCAGCAGATAGGGGTTCATTAAAAAAAGGAAATCCAAAGGCAACATTATATGGTTAACCAGACAGAAAAAATATAACAATAGTCATCGACAACTAAAGAAAAGCAGGGCGCGGCGATGGCTCGAGCATCTCATTATCCCAACCGCGGCCAATCAGATTACGGCATTTGGCGAGTTGAAAGCCGAAAAACCAATCACGAAGCTGACGCGGGAACATAATTAGACATGCACCTGCTCCGCGATTGTCGAACGCGTTCCAATGCGAAAGCCAAGCGCGGGCGTTCTGTGTTCTAACGCGTTTGGCGAGTGTAGTGGAGACAGAGGCAGCAAGCATACGGTCTACCCGCTATTCGATCCAATCAGAGCACGGCATTTTGACGTCATCGCGCGGTCTCGTCTCCTCCTCCCTCTTAGCGTCCGCCCACATAGCTGCCAAACGAACGAAAAAAAAAAGTATGCGACTTGCAGGTTTATGAGGACAGCCTATCGAAGCGAACAAATGGAAAGATCCCAGCCAAAGACGCAGCTCTGAATACAATTATACCAAATAAATTGAGGTGCGCAAAGGCAAGTGCTTGATGTTGCACTCCACTTTTCGTATTCGAGCTCTATCATTCGCCGGAATCCTCTTAGTGTTTGCCCTGATTGGCTCTCTCGGTGTTCAACAAAATGGCGAACTCATCGACGTTTTTAGAGCAAAATGAAAACTTATCCGTTTTTTTTTTCTATAGACAAAAAAAAGACTTTATATGGTTAAAACAAAATTTTCCCTCAAACCTTCCTGCAAAAAGAACACGTGGTCCCGCTCGATTTCACCTCTTGAAGACTTTCGTTCCCACCAAAGAAAGAACTCAGAGACACTTCAAACAAGGCAGACCTTGCTTAATTAACACTTCATTGTCCTTTTAATTTTTTTGCTCGAAATGACGTCCCTTTCCGGAATGGCTTTGTTCTTTGCGCAAACACAGCGCCATTACCAAGGTCGCCCCATTCTCAGCTAAGAAGTTAATAACGGAGTATCCCGCGGTGAACCGTGGGGGGCGCAGTTTATTTACCATTACCGCAGATCGCGTGAGTGCTTCGTCGTTCCCCTTCTTGGTGAAGGAAATTTGTCCACTCTGCGAGACACTTGGCTCGACTAGCTCCACTAAATAAGCTACGCATCAGAGTCACGACACTTTGGCCACTGGATTGGATCGGGTCGTGGTCGGGCTGGGCCGGGTCGGGTGGGGTTTTTATTGTAAACAGTGGGCGACACACGGCATGCAGAGCCGTATATAGAGAGGGGTTTTGGGGATCCATTGGGAAGTATAAGAGGCAAATGAGGAGGCGCCATTGACCGAAAGCAGGCTGAGCGTGTTCCAGGACATCTTCACAAATTCGAATGGAGCCAACCAGAAGCCGGAAATGACACGCTGGCAGTGGTCGCGAGAAATAAAATTAATAAGTGAGTCGGAGTAACTCTCGATGACTGAAAATATGGTGCACGTGATGTTTCAATCACGGTCATCCAAAATCATGGCGGAAGAGCGCGACTAGCGGAGCGATCGACACAATCCGTACGCCGGGCGCCGAAGGCCGGAAATTTGCCGTCCGAGCGGTCGCACTCTGTCCGAGCAAAACCGAGTTCGAGCGGCACATTCGTTTCTTACATCTTTTTTGCATGAGCATAATCGAAACATCACGTGTATCATATTTTCAACCATGGTGAGTTATTACATTTAGCCCTTTACGTTCGAAGTAAATCTGTCCCTCGCTACCATTGCTAGGGTCGGGCTGGATCGGGTCGGGTTATTTTGACTGCTTCGCTGTAACGGGTAATAAAAAAATTGATTCTGGATCTAGCCACGTGGGCTTCTCTGCCACATCCACTGTCGCAGTCTTTTTCGTCCAAAACGGTAGTTGAGCCCGTTCCACACGTTTCACCGTGCCCTCCTTCCGTCGAATTTGTTTCCTGCCACCAGGCCTCCAGTCTCCACTTGGTCACTTCTTCGGTTCATATCGGTCCTTAAAATCGCTTTCTTCCAGTTGTCCGAAGTTTCGTCCGAAATCAAAGCGCAGTGGTTCTCTGCCCCTCCAGAAACGTTTAGCCGGTACGCGGCAGAGCAAAAACGATACCGGGTGAAACTTCCCAAAACCGCGTTTTGAGCTCAGCAATCTCTCGTTTTTTTTTTTTTTTTTTTGAGAACCCCGACGATCGTTAGTTGCGCCCTCTCTGAACCGAGCACCGAAAACGGCGGTGCCCACAAGAAAATTTGGTAACGGAGTGCCGATTCTCTGTGCTCGCTGCCCACAAAATGACGAAGTTATCGGCGGAAACACCACAAGCATGATTGAAGCATATTTGCCTCATACATAAATGTCTGCTTCAAACATGCCTGTAGACAGTTTATGTTAGGTCAATGTGACAGGGCCGCCTTACAAGGAAGAAGCACGAATGCTACCACGAGAGACTGCGTGGTAGCATTACCTATTATAGTTGAGAGTTTATTAGTTTTTAAAGCGTTTTTGGGTTTCGGTGATGCGCTCCCAACCACATTGTTGTGAAAGGTAAGTGAGTGTTCGTGGTACGCGAGCTGAAAGGCTTGCGGTCGCATCATCCTGTTATCGTAGTGTCTATTCCCGGTCAGTCGCGAGCTTATCTAACACGCAATGCTCAGTTGTCGGCTATCCAGGGACTACGGGACCACCGATTGCTAGTCGCTGCGCTCGCAAGTCCTGACTGCCAACCTCGCTAGCCAATTGCAGACAGCACTCGAAGATGGCTAGGCTTCATGTCTACAAGCAGTTTGTGAAAGCGCTGTCCCTTTCCGTCTGCTTGAATGACGCTTGCACATCATCTCTGCAGACTACTTACGTGAACGCCGAATTTGACTTATTTTTTGCAATTTCACTGGGCTGTTTTTCAGCTCTGCCACAAATTCTAACTAATCCGCACACACGAAATACCTCCCTTACATAAAATTTATATCTGGCCAGATCTGAAGATTTCAGATATGGCCATATAAAATTGGCGGCATATAACCTGATATGGTATATCTGCCAGATATAGCCTCATAGTGTGAGATATAGCCTGATATCCCTGGCGAGGTATGGAAATCCCAGATCTGGCTACAAGGAAATTCCAGATCTGGCCAGGCAAATCAAAAGTGACACAAGCCTGAAATCAGCACTTTATATATTTTTATTGTCTACGATTCTCCCAAGTGCCCCTTGGCCCGAACTCGAGGAATTATAGGAACGGTGATCCTGCAGTGTCCCTAGTGATCGCTGTTTTGACCAATTTCATGGTTACACAGTTTCGAGTGCAATTTGTAGTCACCCTGAACAAGCGTCCCATAAGGCTCAGTGACCTGTCATATCACTTTTAAAATTTCTCGTCAATGGCAGCGTTTATGATACTGTGCATTCTGTCCAACCTTCAACCAGGCTGAGTGCCAAAATCTCTTACAATATTATCATTCTCGTGATTGTTGTTTTAGCAGGAATTACTTAAAAGCCGAGAAATCACAGCAACCAAAACCGGAATTCAGCTCGGATTCAGTGGGGCTGTTTATAGCATTTTTAGCGCTTCTAACTTAATATCAGCGTCTTTAAGCTGTACGAGAACGATAATAATGTAAGAGATATGTCTGCAGCTCCATCCAGGTTGAAGGTTGACAGAATGCACAGTACTGACATTGGCGAAAAATATAAAATTGATATGACAGGTACTTGGGTTCTATACGGACACTGTTCACAGTGATTCCGAATTACACTCAAAACTGTGTAACCTTAGAATTTGTCGAAATTTCCGATTACTAGCAGCTGAAGAAACACCGTCCCCATGACCTCGAGCACGAGGCCGAGGTGCTCGGGGGATTTGTAGTGAAATTGTCATTCCGGTGTAATGTTAACACCTCAAAATAATTAATTCTGTTTTGAAACCTCGTGAAAATTAACATAATAATCTCAAACTTAAGCTTGTCGAGTTCGAAGTTTGATTATTTGGGCTAATATTTAGCTTGCGAACAATGAGTCGTTCACAGTTTGCTAAGAAAGTACATTTGTAACTTTTTTTAAAACTTTGCAGTGTATTGAACACCGGCCGCCAGATAAAGCTGTATATACGCCAAGATAAGTCTGTGAGATACGCCATATCGAAATGGTGCCTGATAAGTCTGTATACACCTGACAAGTCTGTATATTAACGCTTGCATGCGTCTGTATATTGCTGCCATATCAAGTATGTATTCAGGCCAGATATGGCATGTATATAGGCCGTATGACAATCACATGATGTTTGATATGGCCATTGTTATGGCCCAGATATAAGATTTGGCGTACGGGGCTGCCTTTAAAATTTGTTGTCCTTAGTTTTAGCTTTCCAACGTTGCCAGTGTCTGTAATTCACAGCCGATTCATTTCCCCACGCCTTGTTGACAGTGCTGTTGCTAGCAACGATCAAGCCTTGAAAACATATCGTTGCGGGTACCGGCTACAGAAATATAATGATAACGTAACTCTTTATTGTAACTTTTAACGTGCAGAACCCCGTCGAGCACTAGCTGTTGCTAAAATCAACTAGACACGTAAGGAGGCGGCTGAGGTTGCGTGGCGGTCGTCCGTCATCTGCGAGCAAAGACTCCACGCAAATAAAGCCGTGTTCAAAAGGCGACCGTGGAAAAAGCCTCACACTTTTCATGAATATACAATAGTATCTCCATCTGCAGTGCGTCCGGCTGAATTGACAGATCTCCAGCGTCAAACGCGAGAACAAGCGGTCATCACCCCGATATGTGTAGCGGCCGACTTTAAGTCTGGCCATCTACGGGCGAACGAGACAAATACAGTTTCTTCGACTGATTTGCCGGCAACCAAGCTGACGCAGAGCGATATCGACAGAGGACATCGAAGACAAAACAGACTAACACAATCCGTCTGTTTGCCTTCAATGTCCCTCTTTCGTTATCGGAAATTAGAAACCATCACGCTCAACCCCTCTACATTACAAGCAAACTATTTCTTCATCTCACTATTACGCAACGAAACCGCGTAACGTATTGTCAGATTAGTACGTAACGTTGAACACGCACATAGATCTGGCTTGAGCGACGTGGTATCCTTCAAAGTGCCGGAGGCTAGTTAATCTTCTCGCGCGATAGATGGCGCTCTTGCTCGTCATCTGTATTGCGTGTACGGGGCGCACTGGCGCTCTCCGTGCCATTAATATCTGGATGATCGTCGCAAGACAGTAAACGAGGGCCAGCCCGCGACGCGTAAGCTATCGGCAGATTTGCTATGCGCGAGCAGTATTGAGAGTCTTACTTCATTTTTTCCCCGTCAGGAAGGCGTAGGCGCGCTACCTTTTATTGTAGCCAATCAGCCAGGAAGCTAGGCGTGACGCCAGACCGCGGTGCAGCGCCACCATCGCTGAAAGGCACAGGTTGCTGTTCTGGGTATCAATGCCCGTACCGAAAGCTAAGCACCCTCTGCAGACATCGTACGGCACTCTGACTGAAGGAAATCTCCTTCTGACACGCCTTTGCTAAATGCAGCAGCTACCGCTGCTGGACGCAGCCCACCTTTGTCAACCGCAGCCCGCTGCCAACCGCAGCCCAATGGGATTCGCGACGAAGGGCCGAGACCCCACTCGCCGGAATCTCCAGCAGAAATTGGCCGGCGGTTTCAACATCTCAGTATCACTTCAGCTTCAATGGGATGCTGGGCATCAATGCCATCGGGCGAATGCTGCAATTCTCATTGGCTGAGGAGTGGTAATGAGATGTTCAAATCGGGCGATGTTTTTACATTCCCCTGAGGAACTAAAGTTTCTGAATCAATTGGTCTTTTCATCATTTTCGGTATGCGCATTAGCAACGCGAAATACGAAATAGCTATTGAGAAGTCGACGAGTGACACAGCATGTCAACAACCAATATTCAAGTATCGCCGCGCTTTTCAGCGCCGTGATGTCAGGGGAAGGCAGACTTGCAGGTCGAGTGGTGGCAGTCAGAAACTGACTAGGCTTCCATTTCCGCTTGCGCTGCTGCCAGCTTCCAAAGCATTCATATTTAGTACAATCAAACTGCCTGGAGTCAGTTGGGAACAAAGCCCATACAGTCCAAAGAGCTAACCCCTGCCTTCCGCTGATGTCCTTTTCGTCACGGATGCCAGTAGAGTGACCACTCGCTTTGACAAGGCGGTGAGAACCCGCGACAACTGCGGGGTCAGCCAACACTTTCGAGAATACAAAGAACCCTTTGACCCAATATCATTCGGCTACTATTTCTGGTGATGTTGGTTCGTGTGTTTGGCAAATTCTACGTGCATCGGCGACCACGAAGAAAACGACGGAGTACCTTTAAGCGGTGAGAAATCATTGTAAAAGAGCCTGCAGCCGCCATCTGCTGCGCGTAAAGCGAATCTATCGCGCCTTTTACGACGATGGGAGCAAATCAACCCCAACTAGAGTACGTCCTTCGCGTAATTGCAGAAAACATCGAGAGACGTCGCCATTGTAATTTCCCAAAGTATCTAAAGATGCAAAAATAGAAGGTTGTCGAGCCGCTCCAGGATTTGTGAACGGATGACCTTAGGTGCTATCTTCAGCAGTGCTGGCCGTCGAAACTCGGTTCATTGTGACTACAGACGGCGGGAAAAAAACAAAAAGATAAGACTGGAGCATGCGATGTTTGCGCATCTCGGTCACTGCCCGCAGTGAATAGGATTGCGGCGTTAGTCGACTAGCACCTCGAACAACCAATCGCGAAGCTGGTGAAGAACGTTAGCCGCGCCGATTAAACTCGAAAAGAGTGAGTCTCTCAAAACCTCTTAATTTACGCACTGTCTGTTGAGTTCGCACAGCCTTCGTCATCACTAACCGACGCGCTAAAACAACAAAGACACGACCTTGATTTGAACAGGAGCGTTAGGATACTATGGCTCGTCGATGGTTATAGGCCGAAATCGTATGGCTTCGGGTTAATTCAAACTTTAGTGGTACAACTTACGCTATCCATAGCAAAGTACGCGAGGATACTGTGCAAGGGTTACAAGGATCTGACTGACGCGGCGGAGCTCTCTTGCGACGCACGTTTTCACTTCACATGGAGACATTTGCAACAGAAGGACGGGCGCTTTTCGGGGCAGGTTGGTGGCGTTGCCTCCCGGCGAGGTAGAAAGGGGTGGGAGAGGTTGAGACAGTACTCGCAAACGATCGAGGTCCTTCTTCGCTCCTTTGCGGCTCGCACTGCAAACGTGGCCCGAAAACTTCGTGACCCCGGTCGAGCTGGTGACACTCGGAACTCTATTTATACTGAGAGGGCATGGAGGCTACTTTATGTCCAAAGTCCAGTTGAATGCGTCCAATGGCAACATTGAAGGTGAGATCGCATAAACTACTATAGTGTCACCGAACTGTCACGGCCGGGGGTTTTTTGAAGAACCTCTTTCTTTCTTTTAATTTATCGATTCTGGCTATTGAGTGGGTAGCCACTGGGCTCGTTAAGCGCGAAACACACATGTACGCCGAAACCGTCCGATGCGACGTGCGGACTGCCGGAATGACCTTGAGGGTGCGAGGGTTTTCGTGGCACCGGAGAGCGTTGAAAACCCTTCGCCTGACCGTCGTCCTTGGCCTGATCGGACGTCGGATCGGGACGGTTTCGTCGCACATGTGTCTCGCGCTTAAGGAACTCCGGCGATTTTTTGAGCAACCCCAACTAACTATATTTTCGAAATCGCCGTCCTTTACTCTTCCAGTATGCTGTTTAGTATCGCGAGATTCAGAATACATTGCGAAATCGGCCAATGAAAATGACGCCAAAACCAGGCACTCGGATAGACGCGTTGCCATTGCCGTGACGTCGGTTAAGCAGGCTTATGGGTTCGCGCGAACAGTCGCGGTCAGTCCAGGCCGAGCATTTGTTTCGCGCTGCTGCGCGGGAGCTAGCGGACCTTCCACATGCTATTCATCTGACACCATGGCACCGTTCGTAATCAGTTGGGAACTACAGTCTACAGCCCAAAGAGTGAATCCCTACCCAACCGGCGACGCATCTTTCAATGTTGCCAGTAGAGCTTTTCACTTTGAAAAACACGTATGAGGACCATTATTGTAAATTCTGCAACTTCAGAAAAAAAAAAAATTATTGCGTCCAAGACATTTGGGCTACTAATTCAGCGATGTTTGCTGGTGTTTTTTAGCAAGGCTTTAGGCAAATCGGGGACCGTGAAAGAAAACGGCGGAGTGCCCTTTAAGGTTCACGGGGCGTCAATTTTTGCGCTACATCTAGCGGGAAGTCTGTATAGATCACGTGACTTAAACATCGACTCATTTTTCCGCTGAATTTGGCGCGCAAATGCACAAACGGACAAAAGACAAAACGAACAGAAGCCTTATATTATTACGAACTCAGATTTGTGTCAAAAATACACTCATGTCTTTGGAGGTAAAAAGACAGGAACGTCCTCGGGTTACAACCTGCGTTCTGCCTGTCTTAAAGCACAGCGCCAAAATAATCGCACTCAGCGTTCCTAGGCGATCGTTTACACGCGACTGGCCTCGACGTCGCCAGCCGGCTTACCGTGTGGCATGTCTTCGCGCACGTATACCGGCGCGCTGAGCGCACTTTGCACCACCGAATTGCGTGTCCGCGTTAAACAAAACGGAAGGAAGGACGACCAGTGTGGTGCAGTGCCGTTGCGTCCAAGCAACAAAGAGCAACAAAGCGCGTTCTCCACGTGTATTCTAAATTGTATATTGCGGCTGTATTTAAGATACCGCATTTTCCCGTTGCTGCGCGTTCACACTCAGTAGGGACCGGGCGTTTTCAACCTAAATGCTGAACTAAATTGGTGATAAATCACGTGACCTCCTGTCCGTGACTACCCATCTTTTTCTTTGCTAAATTTATCGGAGAAATTAAACTGGTGCACTTACGTGACGCTGTCACATATTTAAAACAGGGGAACGGCAGGAATGCTAACTTTGAGTTCTCGCAAAGTCAAGTCACTGCGACATCATCTTCCTGCCAAAGCTAGCGGGAGAGGCATCAACTCTGACGGGTGACGTGACAGAATTTTGGGACTGGGAGGAGGGGGGGGGAATATGCTTTAATAAGACGCACTTTGTATGGTTGGCGGAGTACTGCTTCGTCACGCTTCGACCGTTCGGACCTCCGAGCAGCAGACAATGGCGGGGTGTCTGCTGCTGCCTTCTTGGTCATAACTGTCCAAGCGGCCTGCATCTTGCACAGCTGTGTCCTTACCATAAAGAAATTGACAGTGACAATTGTTCCTTAAAGCCTATAAAATGTGAGTAAATTCCAGTATTTGCGGATCCATCGCGCAAATTTGTTTAATGGATAACAAACAGTCGCCTTCAGGTGGCTAGAATAACTCCAAATTTTTGTCTATTTCACTCGCTAAATTTAGCGTTGAAGTCGGGCTCGGTGTGTCACATGACGCTTTATCGGTTTAATTTAACGGGAAAATTAAACTAGTGTATAGGATATTGCACGTCAGGTCACCATGTCACTTTCGCCGTTAAATTTGTTCCCGTATTTACGGTTTCATAATGCGACTTCAAGTTTTGTGCTAAATCTAGCGTGAGATTTACTGCGAGCGGTGAGCGTGACTCACTCTCTTGTTATCGCTGTAGATGCACATTGGCATCGGATGTATCACCGATGACCTTTGGGATTATAGGTTCCAAGAAGTCTATGCTTAAAAGAACAGGTGAGAAAGACGTACCGCGAGAAACAAATCCATCGACATACAGTATTATCGGGTGTGGACGTAACGATACCATTTGCGTCTCGCAAATTTGAACGTACACACCTGAAATTTAAGACGCGTGGTTGTTTGATGATAGCCATTTTGGGTCTTCTCATTCGGGTTGAGGTAAGAAATACAGAATAGAGCAAGCAGCGGCCGTTTATCATCGGCTGAATTCTCTGCCAGTTCGCAACTGGATTGTGAAATTCGCGGGCCATTGCCTATTCGCCAAAAAGTACACTGTCGCCATTGTCTTGCTCATTGATACTTCGCCATGGGTTTACAAGTCGAGAGTTTATTCACAAACAGTGTGCAGCACATGAACATTGGTAGAGGCAGAAATGGTATACCAGTTTCGCTAAAATAAAGAACAAAAATGCGTGTCTGGACTTAAGTCTCTGCTACCTACTATCTATACTTTAATATAGTCATCATTCAGTGGAGCTCAAAATTAGGCATAAATCTTCTTCGAAAGACCACCGTAGTATATACGTCTAGGTTCCATGCAGTTCTTTACAATTCGCCATCTTACGTCTCACAATATCGATCTCGGTGAATCAAGATTTGACGTTTGGGGCCGAGGTTGGAGGTTTTCATTTTGTCGCGCTTGTTACTTGTAGAGCTGCATTCTAGGACTCAACGCATAAAGACTAATCTCGAGTTAACTAAGAAATATTGTCTGATCGCCAGTTAAAAACAGCAGATTATCGCCTAATCGTTTTAAATTAAATGATCACGGTTTATTTTCGACTACGAAAATTTTTTTAAAAAAAGAAAAATTTCGATAAATTGTCGGTTTTTCGTTGCTTTTTTCGCTGGTTTTAATATTTTATATTTTGCCATTTTGCCGACCATAAAATGAGATACATAAAAATTGCACGTTTTTGTTTCATCGACTATTTTTGAACAATAAAACAGCAAAAACCTTAGAAATTTTCAATGTTATGGTTCAAATGTTTTGATGACTGGATGCAGCATCATTACATCATTTTCAAAGGGCAACAAATTTTTATACCTTTTTTTAGGTGATTTGCACAGAACTCATTGAACCCTGCTAAGTTTCGTTTGACTATGCACAAGCAAGTAATGCTATTAAAATTGTACCATTTGCCCGCCAACACGCAAATGATGTAATGATGCTACATCCAGTCGCAATCAAACAGCCGAAACCATTGACTTGGTAATTTGCCTAGGTTTTTAGCGTTTTATTTGTTCAAAAGTAAGTCGATATTTTAGAAACATAAGGCAGTGCATTTTTTCAATAATAAATACTAAACACATATTTAGCATTTCATTAGCAAAATGTAAACTCCAATTAAACCAAACTCGAAAAAAAGCAACGAAACACAAAAACGTGAATTTACATCAAGTACTTTTTTAAAAGAACATGTCTAGATTATAAGAAAATAGCAAATGCGTTTTGAACAAAGCTATATTTTCAATTAGGCGCGATAAATCAGCTTTTTGTTTTTTAACTAGCGTCGAACCAATATTTCTTAGTTAGAATTTTAATATGCTTTTAGCTAGATTTTCATACTTGTGTTTAAGTCCTTACTGAGAAAATAGTTTTAAGTACAACAAAAACATTAACTGGCTCTTTAGCTGGGCCCGGCGGCTTCTTTGTACTCGAGATTAGTCTTTATGCGTTTAGTCTAGAATATGCAGCTTCTACAAGTAACAAGCACTGACCAAAAAACAAAAAGAAAACCTCCAACCTCATTTAAAGCATCAAATCACGCTACGTTCACCGGGATGCAGTAAGACGTTATAATATTTACATACAGGGTAAGACCGTAAGGACTGACGCATTTGTAAAGATTTGCAATATTGAAATTCTAAACGTACATACCTGAAATTGGGTACGCGAAAAAGTTTTATGCCTAATTTTTTTCAGAGCTCCGCTCGGAGGTAGTGATATATTAAAAAAATAAAAAAAAAGTCAAACAGTCCAATTTACTTATTTTGGAGGCCGTGTATTTTCCGTGCCCTACACCAGCATGTTTGTCGTCTGCACACTGTTTGATGAGCTCGCTCCTCGGGGACTTGCTGAACGAAAAAATGCCTAAGAGCGCATAGCAGAGGCTGTCAATGAGCAAGATAATGGCGACAATTATTACTTTTAACGAAATATACAAACAATGGCCACCTGCAGGAGGAAGCTCACAATCCAGTTTGCAGACGACGAGAATTCGGTATTGGTCATAGGAAATGCACGGCCGCTGCTTTTGCTCTATTCTTAGTATTTTCTTACCTCTGACTTGAGCTCTGAAAGAAAACCAAAATAGACATCGTAAAACGTCTTGCCAAACCGCGTTCGCGTGCCCAATTTCAGGTGTGTACGTTTTCAATTCAAATTTTGCGAGACGTGCCAAATGAGTTAGTCGTTACGGCCGCACCCTGTACACAGCTCGACATCGGCTACCGTGGTTTACAGTGGATAAGTCGTGGATTTGTTTTCTGAATTTCTCTCGCGGTGCGTCTTCTATACGTTCTTTTTTAAAGCATAAACTTGCTTTCTAACGGAACCTATAATCCCAAAATTTTGTCCGTTGTTCCATCCATTCTTGTGTGCATCTACAGCCCGAATGTAAAAGGAAAATTGACGTCACATAAACTATGCGCCAATTCAGTCTCCACGCTAGATTTAGCACAAAACTTGACTTCACGTTACATGAACACCAAGCCAGTTTTCCCGCTAAATTTAGCGGCGAAATTGACGTAAGGTGACCTGACGTGACGTATCCTATACACTAGTTTAATTTTCCCGTTAAATTAAACGGATAAATAGGCGTCATGTGACGCACCGAGCCGACTTCAACGCTAAATTTAGCGAGGAAATGAATAAAAATTTAGGTTATTCTACACATCCTAAAAACGACTGTTTATTATCGACTAAACAAATTTACACGATGGCTCCTCAAATACTGGAATTTATACATTTATAGGCTTTAAAGACAATTGTCACTGTCAATTTCTTTTATGAGTAAGGACCTTAGCTGTGCAAGATATAGGCCGCTTGGACAGTTATGACCAGAAGGAACAGCAGAACACCCGCCATTGTCTGCTCCTCCGGAGGTCCGAAGACGGTCCGAAGCGTGTCGCCACAGGTCAGGTGACTCCGCCGACCATACAAAGAAGTGCGTCTTATTAAAGCATGTCCCCCCCCCCCCCCTCCTCCCAATTCCAAAATTCTGTCCGTCCGCCCGTCCGTTGGTCCGTGCATCTCCCGCTAAATTTAGCGGGAAGATTGATGTCACGTGACCTGACTTCGCGAGAACTCAAAAATTCAATTTCCCCGCTAAATTTTGTTTTTAAATATTGACGTCACGAGAACTGTACACCAATTTAATTTCTCCGCTAAATTTAACAAAAAAAACTGATGTCACATGACCAGAGGTCACGTGATTTATCACCAATTTAGTTCAACATTTAGGTTGAAAACACCCGGTTATACGGGGTGTGACTTGTACAACGGGAAAATGCGGTATCTTAAATACAGCCACAATATACAATTTAAAGAAATACACGTTTAGACGCTCTTTGTTGCTCTTTGTTGCTTGGACGCAACGGCACTGCACCACACTGGTCGTCATTCCTCCGTTTTGTTTAACGCGGACCGCGAATTCGGTGGTGCAAAATGAGCGGCGCCCAAGGTATGCGATCGGCCGCAAGAATGCCACACGGTAGCCGACGCGACGTCGAAGCCAGTCGCGTGTAAACGATCGCCTAAGACGCTGAGTACATTATTTTGGCACTATTCTCTAAAACAAACGAATACAAGTTGTAAGGAAGTTCCTGTCTTTTTTTTTTTCTCAAAACATGAGTGTATTTTTTTAAAAATCTGAATTCTTAATAATATAAAACTTCTTGTTCGTTTGTCTTTTGTCCGTTTGTGCATTTCGCGCCAAATTCAGCGGAAAAAATGAGTCGATGTTTAAGTCACGTGATCTATACAAACTTCCCGCTAAATTTAGCGCAAAAATTGACGCCCCGTGAACCTTAAAGGGGTACTCCGCCGTTTTCTTCACAGTCCCCGATTTGCCTAAAAACTTGCTAAAAACACCAACAAACATCGCTGAATTAGTAACCCAAATATTTGGACACAATAATTTTTTTCGCGAAGTTACAGAATTTACAATAATGGTCCTCATCGTGTTTTTCAAAGTGAAAAGCTCTACTGGCAACATTGAAAAGGTGACGTCATGGTTGGGTAGGGATTCACTCTTTGGGCTGTAGACTTTGTTCCCAACTGATTACAAACGGTCTTATGGTGTCAAATGAATGCTGTGGAAGGTCGCTTCAGCTCCCGCGCAGCAGCACGAAACAAATGCTCGGCATAGTTTATTTTGACTGTCCGCTCGAACCCGCAAGCCTGCTCAACCGTGACGTCACGGCAATGAAAAGCGCGGGTATATTCGAATCCTGGTTTTGGCGTCATTTTACATTGGCCGATTTCACAGTAACTATTCTGAATTTCGCGATACTAAATAGCATACTCGGAAAGAGTAAAGGACGGCGATTTCGAAAATATAGTTAGTTGGGGTTGCTCAACAATCGCCGGAGCTCCTTAAGCGCGAAACACATGTACGACGAAACCCGTCCGATCCGACGTCCGATCAGGCAAGACGACGGTCGGAGGCGAGGTTTTCAACGCTCTCCGGTGCTACGAAAACCCTCGCCCCTCAAGGTCATTCCGGCAGTCCGCACGTCGGATCGGACGGTTTCGGCGTACATGTGTGTTTCGCGCTTTATGAGCCCAGTTTTTACCCCACTCAATGCACCAGGAAAAATCGATAATTAAAAGAAAGAAAAAGGTTCTTCAAAACCCCAATACAACGGTTCATTGACATATAAAATAAATTTATGCGATCTCACCTTCAATATTGCATTGGACGCATTCAACGGATCTTTGGACATAAATGTAGCCTCCATTTTTTCTAGTATAAATAGAGTTCCGAGTGTTACCAACAGCTCGACCGGGGTCACGTAGTTTTCGGGCCACGTTTGCAGTACGAGCCGCAAGGAGGGCGAAGAAGGACTTCGATCGTTTGCGAGTACCGTCTCAGCCTCTCCACCCCTTTCTACCTCGCCGGGGGCAACGCGACCAACCTGCCCCGAAGCGCCCGTCATTGTATTGCAAATGCTCTCCATGGTAGTGAAAACGTGCGTCAGCAAGCAGAGTCTCCGGCGGTCAGTCAAACCCTTGTAATCCTTGCTCGGTATCCTCGTGTCGCACTTTGCTATGGATGCGCAACGAGGACAAGCCGCCGCAAAGTTTAGGAATTAACCCGGAAAACCATACGATTTCATTTTATAACCATCGACAGTATAGTATCCTAACGCTCCTGTTCAATTCAAGGTCGTGTTTTTTTGTTTTTTTTTAGCACGTCGGTTAGTGATGACGAGGCTGTGCGACTCAACAGACAGTGCGTAAATTAGAGGTTTTGAGAGACTCACTCTTTTCCGAGTTTCCTAATCGGCGCGGCTTTCGTTCTTCCTGCTTCGCGATTGGTTGTTCGAGGTTCTTGTCGACTAACGCCGCAATCCTATTTACTGCGGAGCAGTGTTACAGATGCAACAAACATCGCATGCTCTGAATCTTATCTTTTGTTTTTTTCCCGCCGTCTGTAATTTTAATGAACCGAGTTTCCGATGGCAGCTTCGAAATTGCACTAATGGTCGTGGGTGTCACGAATCCTGGAACGGCTCGACAACCTTCTATTTTTGCATCTTTAGATACTCTGGGAAATTAACAATGGCGACGTCTCTCGATGCTTTCTGCAATTACGCGAAGGACGTACTTCTAGTGGGGTTGATTTGTCCCATCGTCGTAAAAGAGCGCGATAGATTCGCTTACGTGCCAGCAGATGGCGGCTGCGAGCTCTTTTTTTACAATGATTTCTCACCGCTTAAAGGTACTCCGTCGTTTTCTTCGTAGTCACCGATGTACGTGAAAATTTGCCAAACACACGAACCAACATCACCAAAATAGTAACCGCAAATATTGGGTCAAAAGAATTCTTTGTTTTCTCGAAAGGTTATTGAATTTACAATTTTGGGGGTTCTCACCGTCTTTTCAAAGTGAAAGTCTCTACTGGCATCAATGAAAAAGGACATCAGCGGAAGGCAGGGGTTAACTCTTTGGACTGTATAGACTTTGTCCCCAACTGACTCCAGGCAGTTTGATTGTGCTAAATGAATGCTTTGAAGCTGGCAGCAGCACGAAACAAAACGGAAGCCTAGTCAGTTTTCTGACTGCACCACTCGACCTGCAAGTCTGCCTTCCCGACATCACGGCACTGAAAAGCGCGGCGGATATTTGAATATTGGTTTTGACCTACTTTCACTTGTCGATTTCTCAACAGCTATTTTGTATTTCGCGTTACTAAATGCGCATACCGAAAATGATGAAAAGACCAATGATTCCTGAAACTTTAGTTACTCGGGGGATCTAAAAATATCGCCGAGATTTGAACATCTCATTACCACTCCTCAGCCAATGAAATTGCAGCATCTCGCCCGATGGCATTGATGCAGCAATCCCATTGGCTGAGAAGCGATACTGAGATGTTGAAATCTCCGGCGAATTTCTGCGGAGATTCCGGCGAATGGGGTCTCGGCATTCGTCGCAATCCCATTGGGCTGCGATTGACAGCGGGCTGCGATTGACAAAGTGGGCTGCGATCAACAGCGGTAGCTGCTGCATTTAGCAAAGGCGTGTCGAAGGAGATTTCCTTCAGTCAGAGTGCCGTACGATGTTTGCAGAGGGTTCTTTGCTTTCGGTGGAATTGATGCAGGAGCATAGCTTCCTATTCGCAACTTTCAGCGATGGTGGTGCCACCGCGGTCTGAGAATCACACTCCTAGCTTCCTGGCTGATTGGCTACACAATAAAAGGTGCTTGCCTACGCCTTCCTGACGGGAAAAAATAAAGTAAGACTCTAATACTGCTCGCGTATAGCAAATCTGTGATAACTTACGCGTCGCAGACACAGCCCTCGTTTTACTGTCTTACGACGATCATCCAGATGACAGCTATTTTGAGAGGCGCCAGTGCGCCCCATATATAGACCCTTTAGATGAAAGAGCAAGAGCGCCATCTATCGCACGGAAAGTTAACTAAGCCTCCGACGCCACTTTGAAGCGATACCACGTCGCTCAAGCCAGTCTTGTGCGCACGTTTCAACGTTGCAGTACTAATCACAATACGTTCGCGGTTTGTTGCGTAAAGTGAGATGGAAGAGTGGTTTGGTTTGTAATGTAGAGGGCTGAGCGTGATGGTTTCTAATTTCCGATAACGAAAGAGGGACATTGAAGGCAAACAGACAGTTGTGTTGTCTGTTTGTCTTCAATGCCCTCTTTCGCTATCGTAGCGTCGTTTGGTTGCCGGCAATTAGTGAAGAAACTGTATTTGTCTCGTTCTGCCGTGATGGCCAGACTTAAAGTCAGCCACTACATATATCGGGGTGATGACCGCTTGTTCTCCGCGTTTGACGCGGAGATTTGTCAATTAAGCCGGACACACTGCAGATGGAGATACTATTGTAATTCATGAAAAGTGTGAGGCTTTTCCTTTGAATCACGCTTTGAACACGGCTTTATTTGTGTGGAGTCTTTACTCGCAGATGCGGACGACATACGTAAAACTCATGGCCTCGCCTGCGTGTCTGGTTGATTTAAACAGCTGATTAATGACGGGGTTCGCACCGTTGCAGTACAATAAAGAGTTACGTTATCATTATATTTTGTATTAGTACTTGCAACAATTGTTTTCCAAGGCTTGATCGTTTTAGCAACAACCTTCAACAAGGCGTGGGGAAATGAATCGGCTGTGAATACGACTTACTGAACGTTAAACTAAAACTAAGTGACAACAAATTTTAAGGTAGCCCGTATGGAAATCTTATATCTGGGCCATATCTGGCCATATCAAACATTATATGATTATATACGGCCTATATACAGCCTTATCTGGCGTGTATACATACTGATATGGCGTATATACAGACTCATCTGGCGTATATACAGACTTATCAGGTGTATATACAGACTTATCAGGCGTATATACAGCCTGATATGGCGTATATACAGCACTTATCTTGGCGTATATACAGCTTTTATCTGGCGGCCGGTGTTTAATATATTAAAAAGTTTTAAAAAAAGTTAGAAATGTACTTTGTTAGCAAACTGTGAACGACTCATTGTTCGCAAGCTAGATATTAGCCCAAATAATCCCAAACTTCAGCTTCGACAAGCTTAAGTTTGAGATTATTTGTGTTAATTTTCACGAGGGTTTCAAAGTAGAATTAATTATTTTGAAGTGTTAACATTACACCGGAATAGACAATTTGCTAAATCCCCCAAGCACCTCGGCCTGTACTCGAGGAGTCATGGGGACGGTGTTTCTTCAGCTGCCTAGTAATCGGAAATTTCGACAAATTCTAAGGTTACACAGTTTTGAGTGTAATTCGGAATCACCGTGAACAAGTGTCGTATAGAACCCAGTACCTGTCATATCAATTTTAACATTTTTCGCCAATGTCAGTACTGTGCGTTCTGTCCAACCTTCAACCTGGATGAGCTGCAGACATATCTCTTACATTATTATCATTCTCGTACAGCTTAAAAGACGCTGATATTAAGTTAGAAGCGCTAAAAATGCTATAAACAGCCCCACTGAATCCGAGCTGAATTCCGGTTTTGGTTGCTGTGATTTCTCGGCTTTTAAGTAATTCCTGCTAAAACAACAATCACGAGAATGATAATATTGTAAGAGATTTTGGCGCCTCAGCCTGGTTGAAGGTTGGACAGAATGCACAGTATCATAAACGCTGCCATTGACGAGAAATTTTAAAAGTGATATGACAGGTCACTTGAGCCTTATGGGACGCTTGTTCAGGGTGACTGCAAATTACACTCGAAACTGCTAACCATGAAATTAGTCAAAACTAGCGATCACTAGGGAGCTGCGAGGATCACCGTTCCTATAATTCCTCGAGTTCGGGCCGGGGCACTTGGGAGAATCGTAGACAATAAAAATATATAAAGTGCTGATTTCAGGCTTGTGTCCTTTTGATTTGCCTGGCCAGATCTGGAATTTCCTTGCTTAGCCAGATCTGGGATTTCCATACCTCGCCAGGGATATCAGGCTATATCTCGCACTATGAGGCTATATCTGGCAGATATGCCATATCAGGTTATATGCCGCCAATTTTTTATATGGCCATATCTGAAATCTTCAGATCTGGGCCAGATATAAATTTTATGTAAGGGAGGTATTTCGTGTGTGCAGTTGTTAGAATTTGTGGCAGAGCTGAAAAACAGCCCAGTGAGAATTGCAAAAAATAAGTCAAATTCGGCGTTCACGTAAGTAGTCTGCAGAGATGATGTGCAAGCGTCATTCAAGCAGACGGAAAGGGACAGCACGTCGCAAAACTGCTTGTAGACAATGAAGCCTACCATCTTCGAGTGCTGTCTGCAATTGGCTAGCGAGTTTGGCAGTCAGAGGACTTGCGAGCGCAGCGACTAGCAATCGGTGGTCCCGTAGTCCCTGGATAGCCGACAACTGAGCATTGACGTGTTAGATAAGCTCGCGACTGACCGGGAATAGACACTACGATAACAGGATGATGCGACCGCAAGCCTTTCAGCTCGCGTAGCCACGAACACTCACTTACCTTTCACAACAATGTGGTTGGGAGCGCATCACCGAAACCCAAAAACGCTTTAAAAAACTAATAAACTCTCAACTATAATAGGTAATGCTACCACGCAGTCTCTCGTGGTAGCATTCGTGCTTCTTCCTTGTAAGGCGGCCCTGTCACGATTGACCTAACATAAACTGTCTACAGGCATGTTTGAAGCAGAGCATTTATGTAGCGAGGCAAATATGCTTCAATCATGCTGTGTGGTGTTTCCGCCGATAACTTCGTCATTTTGTGGGCAGCGAGCACAGAGAATCCAGCACTCCGTTACCAAATTTTCTTGTGGGCACCGCCGTTTTCGGTGCTCGGTTCCAGAGGGGCGCAACTAACGATCGTCGGGGTTCTCAAAAAAAAAAAAAAAAAAAAACAGAGATTGCTTGCGAGCTCAAAACGCGGTTTTGGGAAGTTTTACCCGGTATCGTTTTTGCTCTGCCGCGTACCGGCTAAACGTTTCTGGAGGGGCAGAGAACCACTGCCGTTGATTTCGGACGAAACTTCGGACAACTGGAAGAAAGCGATTTTAAGGACCGATATGAACCGAAGAAGTGACCAAGTGGAGACTGGAGGCCTGGTGGCAGGAAACAAATTCGACGGAAGGAGGGCACGGTGAAACGTGTGGAACGGGCTCAACTACCGTTTTGGACGAAAAAGACTGCGACAGTGGATGTGGCAGAGAAGCCCATTGGCTAGATCCAGAATCCAATTTTTTTATTACCCGTTACAGCGAAGCAGTCAAAATAACCCGACCCGACCCGATCCCGACCCTAGCAATGGTAGCGAGAGACAGATTTACTTCGAACGTAAGGGCTAAATGTAATAACTCACCATGGTTGAAAATATGATACACGTGATGTTTCGATTATGCTCATGCAAAAAAGATGTAAGAAACGACATGTGCCGCTCGAACTCGGTTTTGCTCGGACAGAGTGCGACCGCTCGGACGGCAAATTTCCGGCCTTCGGCGCCCGGCGTACGGATTGTGTCGATCGCTCCGCTAGTCGCGCTCTTCCGCCATGATTTTGGATGACCGTGATTGAAACATCACGTGCACCATATTTTCAGTCATCGAGAGTTACTCCGACTCACTTATTAATTTTATTTCTCGCGACCACTGCCAGCGTGTCATTTCCGGCTTCTGGTTGGCTCCATTCGAATTTGTGAAGATGTCCTGGAACACGCTCAGCCTGCTTTCGGTCAATGGCGCCTCCTCATTTGCCTCTTATACTTCCCAATGGATCCCCAAAACCCCTCTATATACGGCTCTGCATGCCGTGTGTCGCCCACTGTTTGCAACAAAAACCCCACCCGACCCGACCCGGCCCGACCCGACCCGATCCAATCCAGTGGCCAAAGTGTCGTGACTCTGATGCGTAGCTTATTTTAGTGGAGCTAGTCGAGCCAAGTGTCTCGCAGAGTGGACAAATTTCCTTCACCAAGAAGGGGAACGACGAAGCACTCACGCGATCTGCGGTAATGGTAAATAAACTGCGCCCCCACGGTTCACCGCGGGATACTCCGTTATTAACTTCTTAGCTGAGAATGGGGCGACCTTGGTAATGGCGCTGTGTTTGCGCAAAGGAACAAAGCCATTCCGGAAAGGGACGTCATTTCGAGCAAAAAGAAATTAAAAGGACAATGAAGTGTTAATTAAGCAAGGTCTGCCTTGTTTGAAGTGTCTCTGAGTTCTTTCTTTGGTGGGAACGAAAGTCTTCAAGAGGTGAAATCGAGCGGGACCACGTGTTCTTTTTGCAGGAAGGTTTGAGGGAAAATTTTGTTTTAACCATATAAAGTCTTTTTTTTTTTGTCTATAGAAAAAAAAAACGGATAAGTTTTCATTTTGCTCTAAAAACGTCGATGAGTTCGCCATTTTGTTGAACACCGAGAGAGCCAATCAGGGCAAACACTAAGAGGATTCCGGCGAATGATAGAGCTCGGAATACGAAAAGTGGAGTGCAACATCAAGCTACATTGCCTTTGCGCACCTCGAATTTATTTGGTATAATTGTATTCTGAGCTGCGTCTTTGGCTGGGATCTTTCCATTTGTTCGCTTCGATAGGCTGTCCTCATAAACCGCAAGTCGCATACTTTTTTTTTCGTTCGTTTGGCAGCTATGTGGGCGGACGCTAAGAGGGAGGAGGAGACGAGACCGCGCGATGACGTCAAAATGCCGTGCTCTGATTGGATCGAATAGCGGGTAGACCTTATGCTTGCTGCCTCTGTCTCCACTACACTCGCCAAACGCGTTAGAACACAGAACGCCCGCGCTTGGCTTTCGCATTGGAACGCGTTCGACAATCGCGGAGCAGGTGCATGTCTAATTATGTTCCCGCGTCTAGCTTCGTGATTGGTTTTTCGGCTTTCAACTCGCCAAATGCCGTAATCTGATTGGCCGCGGTGGGATAATGAGATGCTCGAGCCATCGCCGCGCCCTGCTTTTCTTTAGTTGTCGATGACTATTGTTATATTTTTTTCTGTCTGGTTAACCATATAATGTTGCCTTTGGATTTCCTTTTTTTTAATGAACCCCTATCTGCACGAACCCAAATGAGTACCTTGAAAGTCACGTCTTGCTATCTTAAGTATGTTTGAGCAGCCTGTTTTGAAAGACGCCGGCATATTAATACTTAAGCCAATGTTCTAGGGAAATGAAATACAGCCGTCGGATGGCCAAAAGGACATGCTTTTCGCGTGAGGCTCGTCAAGATGTTGGGTGCTGAAAAGAAACAGACATCTTCCTAAAGTTCTCGTTACGAACTCTTTTTTGTTCACGTTCCGCCCATTCAAAGGCTCTGTGAAGGAGCCCAAGTACGCACCTGATCTTGCCACGCCACAATCTCCTCACGCAGAACAAAATCCGTCTGCTATGACTACCGAATGTCAATAAACGCGCACGAGAACGAAGCGTCTTGAAGCTAGATAGCCTAGATGGAAGAGAGGGCGCATCTCAAACCATGGGGAGCGTTTGAAATCCAATGGCGGACGCCTCCTGCTGAGATTGCGACCTCCTCGCAGCTCGTATTGCAATTGTGGCCCGTAAACCACGTGACCTCGTTGGAAACGCTCTGTAATACTATTTGAAGCCAGCTACAACCGCGCCATCTTCCGAATGCCGTCTGCAACCAACGTGGCAAAGCTATGTGGAGCGCAAGTTCGCCTACTTCCTTTGCGGGGGTTGCGGTGAGGTCAGAACAGCAAGCTCTGACTGGTTCTGATTGGAAAGATAGTGGGTAGACCTCAAGCAAAGCAGCATTTAGCGTCTACCCAATATCGCTTTCAATCAGAGCCAATCAGAACTCGACGTCGTTTTGACGTCACCGCAACCCTTGCACGAGAAGCAGACGAACTGAAGCTCCGCATAGGTTAGGCTTGAGGCTAGGCTGCTAAACTGATCCCACTGAGTGCGTCACCCACACGGATCTCTATTGTAGCAGCAGGATCACGGATCGAGGCTGGTCTGCTGGAACCAGTGGCATTACCGGCAGCCATCACATGACACGAGCTAATGTGTCAAGCTCCATGGGGGAAAAAAGAAAGAAAACAAGAAAAAGTGTTGTTTCCCTTTTTTCCTAACCTGTCGTCGGCGCGAACCATTTTGAGCTACTTTTCGGGAAGCCCGTCGTATGGCTTGAGCACACAGATTAAAACTGGCAGCCCTCGAGGTTCTTATAAATAAATGTCTTGCAGTCAAGAGTGACTCCACTGGGTGAAAAATGTAGTGAAACAAGAATTACAGAGTTACCGCGGAGTATAGGTTGGCGGTTTTGATGGGATGGGTTTCGCAGACGGGAAGTTTGATGGTTTTGCTACGCGAATTCGCTCACTCCCCAAAAGCCGCTGTCGATATGGAGCTTATTTGTCATTCATCAACTTCTGGGCTTCCCCGAGGACGGTCTCATTGACGGCAAGTTCCTTCGTTTACTCCACTACGAGAGCAAGCCTGCCAGCTCATCCGTGACTGCTCCGGCACGCTTGATTTTTAAATCGACGTTCGAACGCTTGACAAATACTGATTCGATCTCCAAACACCTGATATAATAATCGAAGCACATCATAATATACTCGCCCTCGAGTAGCCCGTAGAAGCTTAAATATTCGTAATTACGGTCAGTCACTGCGCAGGCGAGCAGGTCCTAGAAAGAAAACGTTCTGTTCAGTCAAGATTCTATTGAAGAGATCAATGTGCAGACGATGGGTCAAGGGTGCAACCTTGGCTGTGTGCCACGGTTAAATTGTTTTGCTCTGTTAGTGTGGTTTTTTGAGATAAAAGTTCAGAAGCCTTTCGTCTAAACTAACTAAAGGTATTGAAGTAGGGTTGTGAATAGGGTGAATTGGTAGCAGTTAAACATGATGAAAATCATGCGTAGACCAGACAGGAAGGTGCTTAAATGAAAAGTGGAGAGAGCACGCTTACTCCTTTAGGGCTACGGTCGAGTGACACCTACAGCTATACCGCAAGGATTGTTTCTTTCTCCTTCATTTTGGTGACGCGGTTGTTGTGGGCAAACACCAAGACAGAAAAACTCGAGAAATAATTGAAGCTTTCTTTATCTCTTGGTTGGCAGACACGTGTGGCAGTGAACCATCGGTGGCGTTATCCGAGAAGAATATATCGGACCATCGGTCTAACATGAGTGCAAATTCGTAAGGCGGTATCTGTGCGGCCTCTTGTTGACTGGAAGGCGTGCGTTTTAATCTGTGTGTGTGTAAGATGTTTGAAAGTTTGTTTGTTTCTTTTTTATAGAATAAACTTCAGTTGCGCGTCAGCCGTTGTCCTGTCGTTTCCGTTTCTTCGTCGTCCACGTTCTCTGAGGTTGTTTTTTATTATGTTTAACCAAAGGTATCAATGTATGTGTGTGTGTGGGTATGTGGGTGTGCCTAGTTGAAAATCATTGTATAGTTTTTGTGATTTCTAGCTGTCTAGAAGGATTTTTGATTAATCTGGAAAATGGCTATGTCTTGCAGGTGTTTTGTGATGCAAGTGAGAGTTGTGCGTGAGACCTTGAAAACAAGAGTTCGGTGGTCTTGTGGTGGTTATAGTTCTGTTATAAGGAGGTTTGTTGAAAAAAAAAATTGGCTGAGTTAGAGACGCTGCCTATCCGTGTTACTTTCTCTTCCACGAAAAAGTTTCCTTCTTCTGCCGCAGTCTCGGAATGAACTTGCAATCAAAATGATCAAACTTAAACATTACTACTTTTCTGTGTTTCTCCCATAGACTTGCGTATATTGCCTGGTGTCAGGCAACGGCCGTCGGTGGTGCCACAAACGGGCTCCCTATCCGCGATCCAACATACCATAACAGAGATCAGTTGTCACCTCTCGCTTCGCAATGGGGACACTTTAATATTTAATCTGCAGCCCGAGCGTTCACCAATCCTCGTCGGAACCGTCAAGGGTTCGCCAGGCGACCGCTTTCCGCTATGAGCGTCATCCTCCAGAACGGCGCGTCCGACTTTGGCTAGCGTTGCGGCGTCCACGTTAGCAGACGACATTCGGATGATGGCGTCTGCCGTTGCTGGCTTCAGACGCGGTGTTCGCGCGTTTCACCATAAAGAAGATGCTTCGTTGCCATGGTGACGCTGACGATAGCAGACACACTTTATCGTGCGGAAAGAGACGGCGGGGTGGCGAGATCAGGTGCATACTTGGGCTTTTTCGCCGTGATTTTCAAAGGGCTGAACGTGAACAAAAGAGAGCTCAAAATAAGGATTTAACGCAGACGGTTGATTTTCTCCATTTCTTAATATTTTGACGAGCCTTACATGAAAAGTATGTTTCTAGCTCGGAAATCGGACAAAGTTTCTTGCACGGCAACATGGGGCTAAACTACCGCTATCCCGAAAACGCTTTATTTTTTTTTATGCAAGCTACAATATTTTTTAAATTACCTATTCCTGGGTCTTCGGATATCACGGCAATGCCACGCGTTTTTATTTGCACGTTTTCATTGTATTCGTTCACTGATATAGTGCATCTCTTTTATGAATACAGGAACTGAATCATTGTATGGGCGTTTTTTATTTTTTGTGTCTCTTTTTTACTTTATTTGGTTTTGTTGCGTAATTTCTAATGTAGCGCGGTTCTTCCCCATGCCCGTGTATACATTGAAACCGCGCTCACAGATATAATGCATACAAAAGATAGCCTGAAGGTACTGTCTAAGGCTTGTTTCTTTGTCGTACGACAATCTTGTCTTATTGGGTATAAAAAAAAAGAACGTCTTCAGACATGGTCAAAGCAATAGCACACGTAAGCAGCAAACGAGCTTCGAAGAGGCTTGAGACCTGACCGCAGGTATTCTTGTCATTCTAGCAGCGAACACTCAGTCTTTTGTATTAAGCATAAGGAGTGTGATAGTGGCTTTACAGGTTTGGGACATTTGTTTTAGTGAAACCCTAAACCTAAAGATATTTTGTGTAAAAAAAAAAAAAGACAGCAAATGTTGCACACAAGGTGTATTTGCCATATTTGCAAGCGTTGTTTTGAAACATGTCATGACTCAAGGTGCGTATCTCAAAGCAAATTCTCAGTGGAGCTATAAAATCGCATATTCGTGAGGACATTGTTCCTTCAAAATCAACTCGGCAGGTACGATTACCGCTGTAAATTACGTATTACAGGTCAGTATAAGACCCTCCATTTTCTCCCAGTTAGAAAGTGCAGCTTCAGTTAAACAGGACGAAAAGAAGTCGAAGTGTTAAAGCCTTGTTGTCTACAAGTGTAAATTTGCCCTTAAAGATTTGCAAAGCAAACATCATAAAAATGTTGACAAGTAATCCAATGAATATTTTCTTCAATGCCGATTCAGTTTGTTTTGTCACATCCATGCAAAAACAAAAATGCACAATTTTTTTACGATCCAATTAAGATTATTTTGTAAGGTTACCTTGCCAAGGGCTATACATTTGGCTATATTTAGTGGGCTCGGAACACATGAGCACTGTTTGTTTAGGCATGTTGCACCGGTCAGAAGTAAGTACAAAATCCATGTCAATGCGAAACAATTAGCATTTCGCTTAGCAATGCAAAACCAAACAGTGCCAAAGTTTGAGAACACATTTCGCTGTTTCTTTTGTTCCTTCACCTTCAATATGCCAAAAGAGGGTGATAAAAAAGAATATGGTTTACATATCAAAGGCCTGGATACGCTATTCAATGCTTCTGTTAAAAACTTGTTGTGAATCATTTCTTAACTTGATTTTTATTCGTTATTATGGACGACCCACATCATGGACGATTCTTTGTTTGTTTGTGGAAGGCAGGTGTCCATGTTAACATGATAGGACTGTATTCAACCTCAGTATCTTGATGAGGCCAAGGCCTTACACTTGTGTGCGCATGACGTTTGTGTTGCACCTTCATTTATTTATTTATGTACTGCTCCGTCCTGTTTAGGACATTTTGTAAGCTTTTCTTCGTCAAATTGCATAGTGGTGTGTTGTGTGCCATGTATAGGAACACGGGTCAGGTACTGTTGCAATGCCTGTCCAGCTTTTTCATGAGCTAAAATATTACGTTACGTTATCTTACCTTGGGCACCTGCTTCTGTTGTGCATGTCCATGGATTCTGTAATATATACATACCCATTTTCCTGAAGAGATATCTTTCGGGGAATGTTTAGGGACGTTGAATCTTGTCAGATTCCGAATAGAGTTCGCATTGTTTTGTAATGGCTCGCCCGCAGTGAGTTCCAGGCTATGCCAATTCGTGTGTTTTGTATTAGCCGGGAATTATGGTATTTTTTATCTTATTCCATGTGTGCTTCGCATTTTTATTAGGCCCTTATGACTTGTAATGATACTGATGTCTTATTTATTTCTGCACCTACGTCCCAGTGCCCGAATTGGCATTAAAGCGAATTGATTATCAGCATGTTTCCCGTGGAAAAAGTTTTTAATCTTCGTTCCGCTAAAAAAACCGACTACGAAATCGTGCGATATGTCCAACTTCTTCATAGTGATTTATTTTTGTATCTATTTCTTTTAAAACATACATAGCTTCTGATGTAAATTATGTATATAAATGTGGTCCAATAAAATGATTTCGAATCACTTACTGTTGTTGATCCCAAAGTTATCGACCAGCGAGGAGCCAATGTGGCGATTGTGTCACTCCAATGTTTTACAGTAAAGAAAAAATACTTTTTTTAATTTTTGTGCAGTTGAAATCTTTTGCGACACATTTGGCACGCTTTCTATCCTAAAAAGAAAAAAAAGTGAAAGCCGTTTACAACTCCCTGTAAGCGCCGAATTAGAGCGCAGCTGTTGAGGAGGAGGAGGGGAGGGTACGGGGGGTGGCCAAGTGACCTCGGGGAAGGGGGGAAGGGGGTCACATGGCCTCCAGGGGGGTCACTTGACGTCACTGATGACGTCATCAATGATGATGACGATGACAATGCGGATGTCGATGACGTCATCAGTGACGTCACTGATGACGTCATCAGTGATGATGACGATGACGATGCGGATGCCGATGACGTCATCAGTGACGTCACTGATGACGTCATCGGCATCCGCATCGTCATCGGTCATCGATCATCACGTGCACCTCGCGGGGTCACGTGACCAGGGGTCACGCGACCTGGGAGGACCACGTGACCTGGGGGTCACGTGACCTCGGGCGGTTACGCCTACGGCGACGGCGACGCCGCTCAGGCCGGAAACGGGCGCCTAAGAGCCGCGCTCTAAAAAGAATTGCGTCTACATAAGAAAATAGAAACAGCGGGAGCCGAACAGCTCCCGAGAGCGTTGCGATGCCAGAAAGAAAGAAAGGGAGTGAAGAGGGGGAGGGAGAAGGTTACTGGAGCAGAAACGCCCAACCGAAACCGAAACTACCTTGACCGGAATCGGAACCAAATTATGCTTCCTAACGCCTGCTAGGTGTGGTTGTTCTCAACTGGTTTAACCGGACCGCTGGGACCTATGGACGTGTCCTCTCTTTACAATGTTTATATTAGAAAGTGGTGACATCCGTCTCTGCTGTGTTGGCCATATCCGGTATCTCGGTGCGTCGGCGGCAGCGCCCTCCTCGGCGCAGCGCGAAAGCGCGGCAGCGTGGACAGAGCGACATGCATGCGTTCTCTCAGACGCGGCCTGCCCACGCGGATAGGGGAGGATTTGGGGCTGTAGGCGCTCTGCCTAATGCGAATAAGCGGACTAGAACGTATTCTACTACTAAAGAATTTGTTTTCGAATTCACTCCACAAGGGACTCCGGGCGAGCGGGAAAAAAAAAACACGTGATCATCTCGTTCATTTGGCTGCCCGGCTGACTCTCTAACCATTCATACGGTACCAAAGAATTGCTTCCCGAAATTAACGGGTGGCGGAAGTCGCGAGAAAAACAAGCGTTTTTTGGTATTCGCAATAGGTGACCGGCGTTTGGCAGCAGCCTCAAAGCACTCTGGGTATTATTCACTTCCGGTTCGTAGCTAGCAGCCGACGCAGCCCCATGACGGCTTGGAAACGTGTGCGGGTTTTGAAACCCGATCAATTCGGGCCACCTTCCTCTGCTGCTGGGTGACTTAGGCACTTCTGAACGTCTCAAGTTACTTCTACGGATATGTTAGGTAGTAATCGGTACGAGAAGCATCGAGACACCCA
>JAZHYW010064561.1:0-36004 GCA_037355805.1 Ixodes ricinus
CTACGTCTTGCTCGTGTTTTCTGTCTTCACTCCCGTCTTCGTCGTTTAAGCGGATTCAATCGTTTGCAACGTTTACACACTTGCCCCTTCCGCTACCTTACAGAAGACTGGTTCTTATATAGGTCGCCAGTAACGAAGGTGACAGTGTGCAGATTCGAAGGTCATGCGTGGCTCGCAGTAGAAGGGAAGACATTATTACGTTTTCAAACTTTTTCTATTTTTCGAGTTTAAAAAATCTTTAGCTGGGGTTTCAAGTTGCCCAGAACGTAAACCACAAAAAACACTGTCCCGCAATTTTTACTTTGAGGGAAACATTCACTAATAAGCTTAACTTATATTAAAAACGACATTTCCTTTTGTACAAAGCTTGCGAATTTTAATGATAATAAATTGATGTATGCTACGCAGGACCCGCAGCATTTATAGAAAGGATAAAGAAATCGGAGAGCTTTGTCCTCATATGCTAAATGGTTGGTGAACTTTTCTGCGGGATTAATCCCAGGAGACGTTTTCTATAATATTATTATGTGTCAAATTATCAATGTAGAACATAGAAATAAAGTCGGTGAAAGATAACGCCAATTTCGTCCATTATTTTAAATTCCTCTCAGCAAAAATGACATTTTGTCTACATTTAGCCTCGCATCGACCCGGATATAAGATCCCCGTTTTATTTACGTACCGTGACAAAATTTCACCAAGCTAAAAGTTGTTTCTTTGCGTCTGTTTTGATAAACTTTTATTTAATGTTTTCTGGAACTCAGAAATTTAACGAGAATAACTCATAAAGTGCCACTTTCCATCTGGAGAGCCCTTCTGAAAATTAAATCTGGCACGACAAAAGCCACTAATACTACGACCCAGGCAGCACCAAAAATATTGGACAAATATCGGTCGCTGTTTTAAGAAATAACGGTCCAATAATCGCTTTGTAACCCGGCTCCAGATCGGTCAAATAACCTGAACCGATCACGGTGAATGTTTTGGCCCGATATCGTCCACCGTTTTGCTACCGATATCGTCAACCATTTTCCGGCCAATATCGTCAACCGTTTTTCGGCAGTCTTTCGAAACCGTTTTACAGCCGTCTTTCGAAACCATTTCACAGCCGTCTTTCAAAATGTTTTGTGGCTGTTGTCATTGAACCATTTTAGGATTAAAATGCCAATTTTAGAAATACGTAAGAATGCCAATGACTACGACATCAAATGTGAAACTCCTTATTTTCAGTGGAAGCGGTCGCTTCATTTTGGGGGAATAGTAGATGTCTGACCATTTTCGACTCGGACAAGGACTGTGGGAGCTGCTGTAACAAATTTTCACTACATTTATGCGGTACAAGTTGCGGCTCCATAGTGCCGAAATGGTTTCCGTAATCTAGAAACTGCACCGTCTTTCAAAACAAAGCATATATTTTCGTAAAATAAACGGAACGTCTGTATTTCTCTTTACGGACAGTTATCGTTTTCCACTTTATTTTTAAAAGCTGCTGGTTTTATATGGCCGGCAAGGTTTCCCGTAATCTAGAAACTGGACCATCGGTAAAAACAAGGCACATAATTTCGTAAAACGACGGGATGTCTGTAGCCCACTACGAACAGCTATCCGTACTACTTATGAAAGCTGTCGGCACTAAATAACGAAGCACTGTACCTTTCGGTCTTATATAAGGCCAAGGTTACGAGCCATCCGTACCACCTGGTAATGTTAAAGTGGTCAGTTTTTCACTGATGAAGTGTCATGATAAGGCGGTTATGAGGTACGCTGTCGAAGGCCTTCGAAAAATCAAGGAAGGTAGCGTAAGTTTATTGTTTATGGTCAAACTTAGAATGAATGTTACGTGCATAATCGAGGAATTGGTTTTCGTATAATAATTATTTCCTGTATACGTGCTGGTTTATGATAAGAAGGTTATTAGACTCGATATATCTCGTAACATTAGAAAATATGATAGGTTCCAAGATTTATGAAGGAATGCGGGTTAGTGATACAGGCCGAGGATTGAAAGGCCAATTTTGGTTTCCACACTTATGTATGGGAATAACTCTGCTAATTTTCTATTCATGAGGTACGTTACCTGACGAAAGGTAATCGTGAAAATGTCGGCTGGAAAGAGAGATGATGGATGCATGCTTCGTATTTTTAATATTTGTAGTTGATGAGGTCTAATCGTGAAAATTGTCTTATTTCCATTAGCGTTCATAACCCCCAGTATTCGATGATAATATTTTCCATAGACGGGTGAGCAAGGGCACGGAGTTCCGGAATACGGTTAACATTTTCGTTGTTGAAAACTGAAGCAAAATAGCTTTAGGCATTCAGCACAATGGTCGTCTCATATAACCACTACATTACTCATCGGTTAGTGTAAGAGGGTGAACGGCTTCTGAATTGATTACGTTCCAGAACTGTTTGGGTTTGTCAGCCAATACCAGCAATAGGTCGGTATGTGACATTTTGATTTGGCTTCGAAATTTCGTATCAAATAATTTTTCGCATTTTCATATTGATAGTGTGTCTTTGTTAAAAGGTGTTTGTTAACATGCTTAAATAATATATTTTCTTTATTTCCAGCTGCTTGATTGCTTTAGTATGCCAAGGGTTGTGACTATCTGTTTTGAAGTTCACCGTTGGCACGTAGTTTATTCGCGAGGAACAATATTCCATATTTAAAACGGAGCTTGCGTTCCTCAGTTGTGCTAACTCATGGAACGCCTCCCCTGAAAAAAACCCGTAAAATGCTTCTAGTTAAGTGTTAATAAAATTGTGAGTCCCGGCCTTTTTGTCGTCCCTCTTTTTTATGAAGAATACATTTGCGAAAAATAGGGAACGAAAAAGTTTAAATGTGCAATAAGCTAGGCTCTGGGCCCAGGTATCGGTAGAAAGTGTTTATCACAATGGGATCTCGTAGACAAGCACCAACCATTTTTGCTACTGTGATTAGTGATTCGAGTTGGCCGAGTAATAGAGTAGTTTAACATTAATTCACAACACATGTTGATGAATTATTTTGATTAATTATCAGTTGCTGTTAACCTGTTGCGGTCGATTGAGGGGTAAAGTCGAAATCTCCTAAATATATGTCGCTTTAGGGATTTCTCAGGATATATCACTGAGACACTCTTGTAACGAGTGCACACAGGCATAATTACTGGTAGGTGGTCTGCCAGCAGAAGTTGATGAAACGGCTCGCCAAACCATTTCACAAGCGCGGTGCAGCAGTCACACATGATCCCAAGTAGCACAACTCGCCGGTTTGGGACTGGGGCGGTACCGGTCTGCCGGTAAGATCCTACTGGGGCGACGCTGGAAACGCCCCACGGGGCGACAACGGGCCAGTGAGATTGCCAGTCACTGGCCAGTGACTGGGACTGACTGGGACGCCCGGCACTGGGCGTCCCAGTGAGTTCCCGGGATGCTGCCAGCACAAATCCCCAGCGTAGTACCAGAAATACGGTAAGATACCAGCAAGACCCCAGGCTAGCGGCCTCAAGCCATACAGTTCCCGGTCTTGTTTTGTCCCAGCGAGTTCCCGGGCTGCTGCCAGCACAAATCCCCGGCGTAGTACCAGCAGTACCGCAAGATACCAGCAAGACCCCAGGCTAGCGGGCTAAAACCGTACAGTTCCCGGTCTTGTTTTACAGGCTAACATGTGGTTTTGTGTGCAATTCACACCTGAATAGAAAAGATGTAGTTCATAACAAGGGTAATTTTAACAAATAATGAGTGTAAACAATTATTTTGCACTGTACATGAAAGTACATTTCTGGCATAGGTATACACCTTTTTGGTAAAGCAGCTGCCACATCCATCTGTCACTCATACATGGGTAGTAAATGAAGCATACAAAATTGTTACCGTAATTGTTTATTGTCAGTTGCAGTGAAGCTACAGCTCGGCTGGTAATCATGGGCTTGTCGCCAGAGGAGTGCGCTGGATGAAAGAGGCTGCATGTCACGGGCCTAGGAAATTTTCTTCACACTTCTCATGCAGCTTGTGATGCAAGTCGACCATGCACCCAGGAAGGCGAGTCCTTCATTACAGCACCTGTAAAGAGAATCGACATCGCAGTAAAATGACAGGGTAAATCAATACCAGCTGCACATGATAATCCAGAAATTTCAAACTGGGGTGAGGGGCATGAGACAAGCAGCCCATGTAAAAGGAAAACTTTTTGTAGCTAATGCACTAATTGTCTTTATTTTATTTTCAATCTGGAAACTATATCAAACAAAAATACTTTGATTGCCCTAAGGGACACCAGTAACAACACACTGGATGACCAAGGGGCAAAAATGGTCCAGTTATCTCATAATCAAGGTCAGCTATTTGTATGAAAAAGGCCCACTTCAGAGAAAGGCTCGTGGAAATCATCTATTTTAATTCAAAAGGGCATGTCGAGAGACGGGCGAGCTTGGCGGAGTAGTCGGCATGTAGTTTAACATTGTCGTTCGTCACGATAGGTGCGCAAGATCCAGCATTTTTAGGTAAATATAGCGATTCATTAGTCTTACTGAGACAATGACAAATCATATCCTTGACATATTCGCGACTCCAGCAAAACGGACGGCATTAAGCGGGAAAACCGGGAACCAGCCGGAACAGGTCGCTTTGCGCCTCTCCACGTCTCTGGCGGCTTTCGCGGACACGTGTTGTCGGCGCGGTGGCGAACAATGTAATTTGACGAAGGTCCGAATATTTCTCAAGTTTGCCTGAGTGTTCATCAGTGTGATGAAGCCTCAGTAGATTGTTTCCTTCCATCACGTGTTTGAAAGCCCGTTTACTCCACAACACACGGTCGCGTGCTTTCGATTTCTTGGATGGAGAGGAATCACGGAAAAACGTTTTGATTTCTTGTCTGTCTCGAATCACATTCAAAGTGACGACTACTTGGTAACTGATAAGTGGTTTCTTTATAAGGATGTAGAACAGTGGACTGAGGACGACAGACGAGGTGTTTCACTGGAGGGAACCCCAATGTTGCAGTCAAGTGAATGGGAAGGTTCAGATAGCTGCTTTTCTTGAGTTTGGTTGTGTTTGATTAGCTTCAAGATTGAGCCACCCACGCCGGTCGGTGCGTTGGCTATTCATCTTGGCTGCTTTTCGCCGAAAAAGCCTCTGGACCACACCGAAAGAGTTGGGCTGATTTTGCAATTACTTTATTCCGGAAAACCTGCTCGCTGCATACGATTAATGAGGGAAATTGTCTGCTTTCAAAAGGTGGGGGACGCGTCTCGCAACGTTAGAAGCTGTCACGACATTATGATCTATCGCGCCTCCAATATTTATATTATACCCCCGTCGAAGACAGCAGCAATATTCGTCTACATTGCTCAGGTTGTCCGGCCACAAAAATATACTCAATTTCTCCGTTCAGGATTTGAAGTCAAGTTCAATGCAGAGGGGTTCTGCGTGAATCTCCGATGAAGACTCTCTTCAGTTTGTCCGCATTCGTCTCCGTGCTGCCGGCTAGAACCATTTGGCTGAGTTTAAGTAGTATCTTTCTGTCTGTCAAATATACTTTTATTCAGCAGTTCACCTAATAGCTAGTCAACTAAGCTCATATTTCAACCCGAAGAATATACTAATATCGCTTTAGTGGGACATAGTACGTAATATAATACATAACCCGCATATTCGTCAAAATGACTTCTCGATTGCTACTAAAACCTGAATTGAAATACGAGTATCAGCTGCTTAGTGGGGCGCCAGCGGGTTAACATGCTCCTTGGCTCAAGAAGCGCTTGCTTAATTTTCGTAATTTTCCTGCAGCCTGTGTTGTTGACCGAGCAGACGACTGGAGCTGTTTCTTAATACGCACAAAAGCTCGATTTCGCGGACAGATAAGTCGCATGGTCGAGGCATGCGAGTTAGCTGAAAATTACTCTCGGTGGAACAATTCTGTAGTCATCACCGCTTTCCTTAGCTGATCAAAACTGATTAGAGTCTATTACCGTCTCTCCGGAGCCCATAGTTTCAGTATTGAACGAAATCTCCGAAAAAAAAGTTTGACATGAAAAGAACAAAAAGCACCGGGAAAACAAAACTATGCTCTGCAAGTTTATGTGCACCGGCTACACTTAACCGTCGCAGTTCAAATACCTATAAAATAGGGCATTAAACAAAAGAAAATCTGTTAAATTGAATGCGCTACCCGTTCAGGCAGCCCGGCCGAGCCGACGCGACCTGTTCCCAGCCGCCATGTTTGTTTGGTGGTGGCGCCCCCTATAGGTCGCTGGAGTCGCGAATACAGCTCATTGTTGTACACATACTAATGAGATTGGGTAGACACATGTAAACATATAATGTACTGCAGAGTATGACCCCTGTGTTCCCACATAATGGCAACCTGACGACTAAAACTCATCTGCAGACTTCATCAAATAAAAAATAGCGACTTACACAAACTAGTATATATTATCAGCGTCCACCATCAAACTCACATTGAGTGTTTACCATCAGCATGCCCCATAGCCCTTGAAAATGCCCGCAAGCCTCACTTACTTTAAGCATATGACATCACATGACAAGAAACATTCCCTCGTGATCATCTTTAAGATGTTTACAGGTGCGAACAGTTCAGGCAAATCAATTGAAAGATACCAAATCAGTAGTGAAGCAGTGTACAGTGGTTGGTAGATGCAGGTTAATATGTATGGGACATCTATTTTCTAAGTAACATTGTTTACCTGGTCAATTTTCTTCGCAGACCCATCACATACTGAGACAAGGTTTTGAATACAGTGGTAAACAGAAAGGAGGAGTGAGTTCCAGATTTAGTTTTGCACAAGCTATGTGGCAACTGACTTCATCCTCTTAGAATTTATTGGAGTGGATCTGGGTATAATAATATCTAGCCCGACAATACTGCCAGGAGCACATGTCTCAAAACCTGTCAGAAAGGAGTAGAGGAAGTTTGAATCATAATTTCCGTATTGCGATGAGAGCTGCTCATACTGAGAATTGATGTGAGCAATGTCGGCCATCCCTCTGCCTGAAATATCTATGCGTCAGCCACCCCCTATCAGAAAAAGTTTTAGCTGAGCGCTTTTTACGACTGCTCCGCTCAGCCACTGAGCGAGAAAGCCACCAGGCATGCGCGTAACGCTCAGCCGGCAGTGGCCATCGGGATGCAGGAATTGTCTGCTCCATCGGCATCTGCGCTCCGATTGGTCGTTGCTGACTGAGCGTTGTGCGCATGTAGGTGCTTTCCTGCTGAGTGGAGTGGAGTGCAGTCTCTTCTTCCTCACTTGCACAATAGAACAAAATTGCACTGCATACTGCTTTAGAGACTTGCTGGCATGTTTCACACTCGCTATCTGCAGACAGCTAGGACTGTCGGTAAACGAGGAAAAAAAGTGTGAACACATACCATGCACGCCAAAACAAAACATCAATGGGACTACACGAGACTGCATTAAAGTTGCCAATTGGGCATGTTTTATACCGCACAGCCACTGTGTGTACACAAGTCAACTAGCTCTACACATACCGCTCAACACACCACAGCTAGGCTGAATCAGATAAGTGTTGCACTTGCCGAGCTTGAAGTACAGTCGTGATTTATATCAGTGTAAACAAGCGATCGTCGACTGCTCAGTACTGGGAGCATCATGCAGCAGCTGACTTGCTCTCCTTTTCAAATGCCTTGCGAACCAAGCGTGGTAAGTCGTCTGATAAGGAGAGAACGTCACCACAGACAGCACTGAGCAGTTGATAATCACCTGCTTACCTTCATATGGATCAAGTCTCTACCTGGCCGAAGTAGGCAGTGTGTGTGCAGCAGAAACGGCTGTACTGAAATCTCAAGAGGATGAAAGATCAGAACAGGCTTGGTAAGGTTTCACATTGCAAGTATGCCCATGCAAATTTCACTTTCTAAAACATAAAAACGCATTTCAAATTGTCACCCAGGACAAGCTGCTATTACACAGCTGTATATATAAGGCAGCTTACCATCAACAACCTTTGCAGACTGCCATGGACCTGAACCTCGGCTCAGCTGGTGATGCAGGAACGAATCGGCCTAGTCGATGCTAGCTTCTGTTCGGCGAGGGCTACACTGAGTATAAAGGTGAAAAATGTGCTGTAGATTATGTGAAACAAACAAACAAACAAAAGCAATCCTAGCATGCACAATTCGCTAGAGGCACTGACAAATAAAAATCAGAAGTTGGGTCAATTATGTTAATGCAATATACTTCGGACACGTACCATGACTGCTGGTAAGATATTTGCTGCCTTCAATCTAGATAAGCTTGTAAATTTACAAGCCAAATAACAAATAACTTATAAGCTGAAACATATTTCGATGGAACTACAAAATCCGAAGACTATCTCTGCAAATATGGTGCTATCTAGTACACCAGAGATGAGAAGAATTGGATTACAGCGTCCCCCTTACAAAGATTGAAGCAAAACAAGTATAGAGTCTGCCGTGCCACTACAACAGAAACGATGGTACTGTGATCTCGTGGAGATCAGAGTTCGGAACAGGTGTGACAGGGTTTGGCACGACAAATATGCCAATGTCATTATTCATTTTTGCAACATTAAAATGACTCTGAAAGTGTGACCAGCTACAGGGTGTATTCACGCAAATCTTTCGAGTGTTGAATTGTAGGTACAGCGCCCTGGTTGTGTTCATGTGCGATATATGACCAAATACCATAGAGACCAATACTGCAAACTTCTCCGAAAACCAATGGGCGCGGTGGCGAACGGCGAGAGTAGCGCTGTTCACCACTCTTGCCGTTCATTCATGTTTGTGTGTTGCCACTAACAAGCGCACCAATGGGAAGGCTTCAGCCATTATTGGGAACACTAAATAAACAAATACAAAATACAAATACAACACACACAGCAATACTGGCAGCAAGTAGAGACGCACTTCTGTTGTAAACCCAGCATTCCGCTTACGAATGGAATGCACAATTCCCCTACAGGATTTCATTCCACGCGAGTGGCATCGGAATTGCCAAAGGCCAGTCCATAAACACAGTCTGTGTTAAAAACAATCCTAGCAGCAATAACTTGCTATTATATTGCTCAATATATAGAGCACCTTACCATGAACAGCCTTGGCAGTCTTCCATGAAGCCTGGACTTCAGCAGAGGAGGCTGTCATCCTGTGTCGTCTCAGGACACTCACATCAGGATGGCGAAAGTGAATGCCAACTTCCACTTGGCAAAGGCTGCAGTAAGTATAAAGATGAAAACACAGAGTAGAATATACGATAAAAAATATCACGGACCAACTTGAAAAAAGTGCACAAAAAGACAAGGACAAAAGGACAGGAACACGTAGGACGCAGACTGGTGCACACTCGCAACTCGATCTATTGAACACAAAAGAAACTAAGAAAGATCGAGGATCAGAGAAATCAGAAAGGCTGTGTTCGGAGAACGTGAGCTTCAGAAACCGGAGCGTAAGGCAAAGATGTCAGGTAGATTGTTTTAAAGACACTTTGGAATTAGCAACAGCCTTTCCATGTAGTAAGGTGGTGAGTTCACTTCTGATTGAACATCTTGAAAAATAGCACACAAAAACAAGGAATAAAGGAGAGGAATACATACACTACATACGAGTGCAGACTCCCAACTCACATAAATTGGAGAAGAAAAAAATAAAGAATGTGGAAGGAGCTTTAGCAAAAGTTCGAACAGGTCCAAGTGGAACGTGCTAATTCACCCATATGCATAAGAGTGTAAACACAATTTTCTTGGCAGCTCAGGTAACAGACGGATGTGCGGACACATTGGTCGCCCATACTACGAATAATAAAGGCCTAAAATAATCCCCTTGTATGTTTTTCATAGTATCTGCTAATTATTCACGTTTTTTCTAACGTTGACATACACGAGCAGTGTAAACAGTGCATAAGTAGGTGACAATCCATCGTAGATATTAGAGAGAGATTGAGCTGTCTTTATGTATTAGCCATCCATCTGTTACCTTAACTGACAAGGAAATTATGTTTTTAAAATCTCCTCTTGCTAACAGGTGAATCAGCGCGTTCCACTTGGGCCTCTGCTCGAGCTCCTTCCGCATTCTTTATTTCTTCCTTCTCTGTTTATGCGAGTTGAGAGTCTGTGCTTGCATGTGGTCTACGTGTTACTTTCCTTGTCTCCTTGACTTTTAGTGAACTATTTTTCAAGGTGTTCAATTAGTACCAGCTCACCACCTTACTACAATCATGCAACAACTAAAAACAATTACAACCTACACCATTCGCTAAAGGCAGTACCAAAGGAAAAAAAAAGGGATTGGGTGAGGTATGAACACTATATACTTACACTGAACAAAATATACCTCCCATAAACTGGCGAGACACTACCTTAATTAAGGACATGCTTGTAAATTTCCCCAGAAGCCCAGAAGCGGCGTCAAAAATTATTTCGCGGGCACAAATTTTTGCGATCGGGAGCGGTATGCTATGCATTATACACCATGGGGTGAATTTATCGCGGCACCAATTTTCGGCAATTCTTTTCTGATTACGAATCGCGAAAATGAAGTCGTTTGCAGACGACTGGGCGGCGGAAGCTACGCACTTGCTCGATCAATCAATCGCTGCCTTTTGCCTGGCCCAGCTCTCCGGACGCAAATACGCACACAGAATCCACCCGTAGTGTCAAACCTAGAGCTTCGGCGATGGAGGGGCACCGCGCTCTTCCAGACATTCTAGTTTACCAGTAAACAATACGGTGGAGGGAGGCAATCAAACCCCCCCTCCCCCTTCCCTTTCCCGCCTGTCGCCTGCCCGCCCCGCCCGCCCCCCCCCCCATGTCCCAAAAAGTTCCGCCGCTACTGATGGACCTGGAGCGAGTACGCAGCCTAAGCGCTCATTTGTGACCGATAATTAGCGCGAGGATGGAGTGCTCTGCATCGGGGAACAAAAGAAGAAAAACAGCCTCGCATAACACCATTCGCGCACAATTAGTAATACTGGTAAAAGCAAGCGATCTAGAGACAATAACAAGCATTTTGAACGGAAGAAAGAATAATCTAGCCCTAACGAACAAAGAAAGGAACTTACTTTGAAACGACCGTGCCATGATCTTGGCTGTTGAGCAGATTCGACGTAGTTCCACGGCTCACAGTCGCTTCCTTCTTTTTCGGACACATTTGAAACTAAGGTAAACTCCACGCATCACGACTAATCGGTAAATTGACCTCAAGACAGAGATATGAAACACACACGGCCAACACGGCCGGCAAAACGTGCAAAACAAGGTTGTGGATTGGATTGGATTGCATTCGTTGGCTATTATGGATGTCTAGCGACTTTACGGAAGCTATGTTCGCGTATCTTCAACACGCTTGCAATAAAACGATCAGCAAAGCGCATTAAAAAACTATTAGGAGACACAGTAATAATAAATTATTGAGCATGTAAACATTGCCACAATATTAAAAATACGTCCTGAACACGTAGCAAAAAATTAAATACGAAACTCATCACACAATGTATACAACCGAATCTAGCAGACATATAATTTGCCAAACACTACGCCACGTTCCGGTCGGTCGGTTTGGTCTTGCTTGTTAACGCGCCGCGCTGATTATCTTGAGGGCGGCAGTTCGAATCCCAGTAGAGCGAAGTTTTTAATTTTTTATATTACGTTTTTTGTTTTGTTTATAATTTTAGATATTTGCTATGTTTTTTTTGCAGTCACCAGCCCCCTACTTTTGGGTAGAAATCACGCAGAATGTGAAAATAGAAAGTGTGAGCCAAAATTTGAATTGAATTTTTTAATTCCATGCATTGATAAATAATGTTTATTAGATATTTTGTGTTTATTTTTTTGCTTCTTCGTTGTTTATCTACTTTGTTCCATTTACTGTTCCCCACTTCTCTCTGTAATGCCTTCGGGCCCTGAGAGACATAATAAATAAAAATGAAATGAAAAAATTGTTGTGTTTATGTTTATACAGCCGGAAGTATATATGCTGCAACTTATTTTTATATTCGAAAATAAACAAATTTTGTCAGGTGTACCTCAAGGTAGCATATTAGGACCATTTCTTTTTAACATCTACGTAAATGATATTGTGAACAGTGACCCATCATAAAAATGTATTATTTATGCAGACGACACGACCATACTTTTAGCTGATGATAGGGCAGATGAGCTTGTATCTAGAGCTAACATCCTGTTAGATAAAATTACTACACTGACCAAGAGAAATGCTTTAAAAATGAATACCAATAAAACGAAGGCAATGTTGTTCCATCCCAAAAATTAAACTGTCTCTTCCATAGGCCCTCTATTTCTAAATTCTGAGCGGATTGATTTGGTCGAGTCTTTCAAGACCCTTGGAGTTCTGTTTTAAAATATTATGTCATTGGATAGCCAGTCACCTGAATATATAAGTAAAAAGTTATCGCAGGTGATGGGCTTATTACATCGGAATCGGTATATACTTCCGAAATCAGTAAAATACTATTGTATAAATCATTGTTTTTTTCTCAACTAAAATTATTGTCACCTAGTATGGGGTACAACTACAGCAACAAATCTTTGTAAAATACATATGCTTCAGAAAAGAATAGTACGCATAATTGCTAATGTACCTTTAATTCGCACACTGAAAGCCTGTTCAGAATGTATAGTATAGTATTAATTCACAAAATGTATAATTATAGACTTGCAGTAAAGTTTAGAAATTAATTGCTTACTGCTAATACTTACTTAACCCAATTGTCACATTTAAGAGAAACATACACTCCATTATCGCTTTCGAAACCCTGAGCGCTGGAGCGTACCTACCTGTCGATTGAACATCGGCAAGGAAATTTTATCATTCAGGCTGCCTAAACTCCTAAACATTTTTTGTTCCAATAATATTTGTCTAAAGCGTCGTCTATCAATTAATGAAATACGTTAGTAATGTACGGTTTTTGTTATGACTGATTTTATTTTCAACACTCGTTATCAGTGGTTACGTTGTGATGAAATTGTTTGATTTGTGTATATGATGTGAATGTGTACTTTCTTTTCGCTTTGATTTTTGTTCATATTGTACATTGAGTGTGCGAGTGTTAGATTTTATGTTTTTGTAGTCATTTTAAAGAGTCGCCGCTGTAGAATGTAACGGGGACCGAGGGCTCGTCAAACCGTTTAAACACGGCTTTTTTCTCGGCCTCCGCCATTTTTGTTTAAATGAGAAATAAAGTAATATTATTATTATTGTTATAGTTAGTCTACCTCAGTGGGCGTCTGGTGTCTCAGCTGTAGATAAGCAATTTAGCCAGTGCATTACAACCGCTAGCCTGGGGTCTTTAACGTGCACCACGCAGTAGTGGTACACGACCACACGCCGGTACGATGCTCATCCAGATCGAAACGGGCAGGGGTGGGGATTGAACCCAGGATCCCTGGGTTCTGCAGCGCGAGCTTTCGCTCCACGTGCTCCGATTTGAATTTGAATTGATGCAATGCACAAACCGTGGCCCTCTTGCTTTGCCGGGATAATTCGCTCCCTCCGTGCTAATAGGTGGGTCAGTGTAGTAGGCAAACAGCGCAAGTCCTTTCAACGAAGTAAATAAGGTAATCATAATGGGAATATTGAGAGCATAATGGGAAAATGTGTAAGTAGTCAAACTGCAACAGTGATGCAGCCGAAGTTTGTCTGAAGGCGGTCACCTTTACCCACTATTAAAACAAAAATACCGCTATTTTAAGGCAGTTATTTACCTGAGCTCATAGCGCGCTACGTATTAAGCACATCTCTTAATTTTATGACTTCCGGAAAGTAGTACTTAATTTTGTTCTGGTACATCAGTGATATCCCTCGCCTGCCGCCTGGTTTTACTTATCGAGGTTGCGCTCCGCAGTTTTATTTTTTTATTAGGCCTAGACATGTTTTTATTCCTGAGATGCAAATAACAGTGCGGATAGTTAAAGGGCCCATGAAACGAACTTTGGGTTGGGATGAATCATTTTAGATTGGGATTTTACTAATAGCACATCGTTCAGTGGGCCAAAAAGAAAAAAAGGCAGAAAGTCAAAAGCCTGACTTTTAGTGCGAAAATTTGAAAACACAGCTGACTATTTCGTACCTCCTCCCCTTCGTAAGCTCTCTGCCTTTCCACTGTGATACATCCGCGGTCCCGAAAGCGCGTAACCGGGTCCAAACTGACGTCACACGAAACCAGACCTCACTTAATCCCGTCACCCCTAAGCTGACATTGTGGTGGAAGCTACGCGCTTGCCGGACCAATCAGCCGCCTCCCTTTCATCACCTGACCTCATTCTCTGCGCGTGGGTATGCGCGAAGGAGCGTGATCACGCGGAAGTGTGGCTGGCCCAAGGAGCACGTAGCTTCCACAGCACTGTCAGCTTCGGGGTGAACGGGTTGAGGAAAGCAACTTTTATCTGAATTTTGAGCGACGGGCTAGTCTTCAAGGGGGACAATGGCTCTGTTCGGGTACACAAACCAGATTCCGAGCAAGAGGGGCCTGCCCTGTTTTCGTCTTCTTGAACTGTTTGGTGGAATGCGCGATTTATGAGTTGAGGAGGAAAGCTAAACAGGAAAACGTTTGAAAAGCGTTTCATGACACCTATTAAACTAGCTTTCAGAAACAGTATCGTTCGGTGTTATAACATTTATGTTTCGTAGCGTCAAGGGGTCACATTCACAAACCCGGCAGTGTAAACATCCACAACGCATTTGTGTTTCTCGTTTTATCGTGTTAAAAAAAGTTTTTATATTTGCGTTCTTTTTTGGTGCGGTATGTCGTATAACATAAGCTATCGGGGGACAGGTCGTCTGGCTATGTGAACATTTAAAATATTTCTGTTAGATGATCGTAACTACCACAGAAAACAGTCGATTCTTGCCTGAAATAGCATATTTTCACACTCAATTAAAATCACCAATAACATGATCTCAGGAGAGTTGTGTACCTCGCGTAGAGTCATAAGCAATACACACATCTCTTTCTTGTCCAGATTCTGGAAAGTAATGCGTATTATTGTTTTTGTAACTCAAAGCGCGTGCTCAATCATGCCACGTGTTTGTTGTTGTTGTTGTTCTTCATTCGGAGGCTCCGCTATACCGTTTTATTTTTTTTATCAGAGCCGAACACGTGCGTATACCGCCGGACCTTAAGCATAGTACATCAAATTAAACTAGCTTCCTGAAAAAGTATCGTTCGGCGTTGTGTAATTTATTTTACATGGCGTACGTTCAGATTCTCGAATCCTGAACTGCAAATCTTCCTCGCCGCATTGTTTTTTCTCGCGTTTTCGCGATAAAACACGTCAGCCTTGCCATGCTGGGATCAAATACACCAGCGTCGGCAGTTATTTGCGAAGGATTGATCAACGCAATCATTTCCACTCGCTATTCATGAATTGCCGCAGTTCGTCAGAATCTCAATGACTTGACGGCATAGTAAAAACGGCAAAAAATAAATAAATAAAACGATGTCGGTCAGTAAACGGAACTTCCATGGCGGGGCTCGCCAGTCTGAACAGCAAAGCGCCAATACCGGCCAGTCACTGAACTTCCATGTAAATACTGGCCATCAAAGACAGCAAAGTACCGATGCCGGCCAGTTACTGAACTTCCATGTAAATACTGGCCATCAAAGACAGCAAAATACCGATACCGGCCAGTTACTGGAATCTCCATGGAAAGACTGGCCAGCAAAGACAGCAAAAACCCGATGCCGGCCAGTCACTGTAACTTCTACGGCTGAACTGGCCAGTGAGCAAGACGAAACCCCGACGCCGGCCGGGGCCGGTAGCTCACCGGCGCCAATGGCCGGGCGCCGCCATCCTGTTACCAGGACCGGCCGGCGTAGTCCCGATACCGGCCGACGCGGTGTGCTACCTCTGGGTTGCAGCAAGATGAACTGGTACAGAATAATACAAGCTAGTACAGTAAAATTGTCATTATTAGAGCGCCTAGCGCATCAAGAAGTTAAAAGAAATATTGAATGAACGGCTGCTTTACCTTTATTAAATAAAAGCTAAGCAAAACAAAAATGAACGAATCGCTCAAATAATTAGCGGTACTACAAAAATCACTTACCCAAGGTCCCGTTTCCTAAAAAATATCCACATGCAGGTTGTCATTTGAAAAAGATATGTCCCATACAGACACACATACCGCTGTTTCTCGATCATTGTTTGTAATTCAACTCTAGCGACGACTCCAGTTTTCTTCCGCATAAGTTGACGACGTCCAAGCGTCTTCATAAGTTCACTCGCTTATGTATCATCGAGATGGTCTGAAGAGCTTGTATCACAATACACCAGAAGGTTTCCCTGGAACCTCAACTAAGTCGTCGTGACGTCAAGGATGACTGGCCACCATCCATGGGCGTACCAACCGGTGAGGCAAGGGGCGCTGCCTTCAGTCCTCAAAGTGGGGGGAGACATGTGTTTTGCCCCCCCCTGAAACAGCCGCCACTGGCAGGGCAAACACCGGCTGGCGGAGTCCAAGGAAGAGGTGGCCAGATGCGTCCGAGCGAGACAAGCATATTGTCGTCCACAACAAAGCCCCAAAAGCGGCGTGAGCTTCGTGAAGAAGCCCAAAACAAGCGGAAGTTCAATGAATGTCCGCATTCCTGAAAATATTTATTAATAATCAAATGAAGAAAGAAGCTCGCTGAAATACAAAGTCGAATACTCATCGTGTCATGCCACTATTCGTTATATTCTGGCAAGCATGACACCGTACTACGCGTGTCATGCTTCCGCTTCTTGCCGCCGACGAACGTTGGCTGGTTGGAAGCGAGTCCGGTTTACACTTGTAACAGTGGCGACGAGGGAAAAGTTTAGTTCTTCGTACAAAGTTCGTCACGGTTCCTTGCGAATGATAAGTTCGCGAATCATTCTGCTCGGGCTAGTTCTGCTCGTCATGCCAACCTTCGGCAGAATTGAACCCTTTGAAGGGGGAGGAGAGGACTGGCCGTCCTACGTCGAGCGTCTAGAGGCTTTCTTTTCGGCGAACGATGTCGTCGCGGCCAAGAGGCAAGCCATCTTCTTCAGCTGCTGCGGTGCGAAGACGTACGCTCTTCTTCGGGACCTGGTCAAGCCTGCCAAGCCTCAAGATAAGTCTCTGAATGAGGTTCTTTCCGTCCTCGGCAACCATTACTGCCCGAAGCCTTCCGCCGTCGTCCAGCGCTTCCGTTTCAACTCGCGTGCTCGCGCCGACGGGGAGTCTGTGAGCAACTACGTCGCAGCGTTGAAAAACTTGTCCGAGCACTGCAGCTTCGGAGCTGAGCTAGAAAACATGCTGAGGGACCGTGTCGTCTGCGGGATTAACAGCACTGCAATCCAGACCAGACTTTTGGAACGGCCAGACTTGACGTTCGAGGACGCTGTACAGACCGCTGTGGCCATGGAAGCGGCGAAGAGGGACGCCGGGGAGATTTGCCAGACCAGCCAGATCAGCTCCGGCAGCGCCGCGTTCGCAACGCATCGAGTCACGGCACCTACGGGGGGCGTCACCTGCTACCGCTGCGGAGACGGACACCTCGCGTCCGGCTGCAAGCACGTTAAGACTACGTGCAACTACTGCCGAAAGCGAGGACATCTATCGAAAGTGTGCAATTCGAAACAGAGGGACGCCCAGTCATCCAGGAAAAGTTCTACCAGGCAACGCTTTCTGGGGCAAGCGTGCCCGCCCCCAGCAACGGAGACGCATCCAGTTAATGTCGTCCATGACAACGCTGAGGACGACAGCGCATCGTCCGAGGTTTTCGACATGTGGCAAGTTGACAGCGTCGCGCCGTCACCGCCGTTCACCGTCACCGTCTACGTGTGTGGCAAGCCACTCTGCATGGAGGTGGACACGGGCGCAAGTGTCTCTGTCATCGCCAAGAAACGTCTGCAGGCGCTAGTGCCTGCGATACGAGTCATGCCGTCCGGCGTGCTGCTGCGAAGCTACTCCGGTGAACTGACCCAAGTTCAAGGCAGAGTGGACGTCAGCGTGCAGTTCCACGACAAGAAGGCCGTGCTGCCATTGTTCGTCACCGGAGATGGGTCACCTACTCTACTTGGACGCAACTGGATTCGGGAGCTGGGCCTCAACTTCTCTGATGTGGAGGTAACTGTTCATTCTCTCTCTGACGTCAAAACTCTAGTTCAAGAGTTTTCTGCTGTGTTCGAGGAACGGCTGGGTACTTTCAAGGGGCTCAAAGCCAGTATTCATGTTCCGGAAAATGCTCCACCGAAGTTTTTTAAGCCACGTCCACTACCTTTCGCGCTCAAAGATGGAGTTGCACAGGAGCTTCAACGTCTAGAAAGGGAGGGCATTATTGTACCAGTCAAGACATCAGCCTGGGCTGCACCCATTGTTCCTGTTGCCAAGAAGGATGGACGTGTGAGGATTTGTGGCGATTTCAAGGTAACCGTGAATCCGGTGGCCACCCTGGAAAGGTACCCGATTCCCAGAATCGAAGACCTGTGGGCCATGCTGTCTGGGGGTAAGAAGTTCACCAAGTTGGATCTGAGGGATGCTTACCAGCAAGTGATTCTTGAGCAGGACTCGAGGAAGTATGTCACCATTTCAACACATATGGGGTTGTTCCAGTACACCCGCCTTCCTTTCGGAGTGTCGTCCGCTCCAGCTATCTTCCAACGGGAGATGGAAAACTTGTTCCGAGGGCTGCCACACGTCGCTGTGTATTTTGATGATATCCTGGTCACCGGCACGACTGACTCGGATCATCTGCACAACCTTCGTTCCGTTCTCAAGCGCCTTTGTGATGTCGGACTGAAGTTGAAGTTCGACAAGTGTCATTTTTTTGTGCCGCAGGTTGAATACCTTGGGCACATTATCAACCAGGAAGGGTTGTCTCCAGGCCTGGGCAAAGTAGCGGCCATACTTCATGCTCCTGCTCCTCGCGACGTCAAGCAGCTTCAGAGCTTCCTAGGATTGATTAATTTCTACAGACGTTTCCTTCCTAACCTGTCTGAACGCCTGCGGCCACTGCACTTGCTTCTTACTGACGGGAAGAAGTGGGAGTGGGGAAAAGACCAAGAAGAGGCTTTTACCACAAGCAAGCACTTGATGACGTCCGCTCCGGTTCTAGCTCATTTCAATCCAGAAAAGCCGGTGTGTCTAACTTGTGATGCATCACCATACGGGATCGGTGCAGTTCTGGCGCACCGTGAAGCCGATGGCCAAGAGCGACCCATTGCTTTTGCATCAAGGAGTTTGTCCCGAGCAGAACAAAACTACAGTCAACTTGACAAAGAGGCATTAGGCTTGGTCTACGGGGTGGAACGGTTCCACCAGTACTTGTGGGGGACCCCTTTTCAAGCTTTCACGGACCACAAGCCGCTGCTGGGATTGCTGAGTGCTGACAAGCCAGTTCCTGTCCACGCGTCACCTCGGCTTGTCAGGTGGGCTCTCAAGCTTTCAGCGTACAAGTACGAGCTGACCTACAAACCAGGAAGGAATTTAGGTCATGCTGATGCACTCAGTAGACTTCCATTACCTGGGAGCAACGTTGAAGAGAACGTGCCGGCTGACATCTTCATGCTACAGCACGCATATCCGAATCTTCTTTCACCCGCCGTTGTGGCTCAAGCCACAAAGAATGACACTGTTCTGGGACATGTCGTTCTCGCTGTTCTCAGAGGAGAGAACCTTGCACTAGCATCAGAAACAAGCCCTTTTTGTGCAAGGAGTTCAGAGCTTAGCCTGCATGAGGGTTGTTTGCTCTGGGGAGCACGCGTGGTGATCCCAAAAGTGCTGCAGGCTCGAGTCCTGGATCTGCTTCATTCCAGCCACCCAGGCATCGAGAAGAGCAAAATGATCGCCAGAAGTCACGTCTGGTGGCCGGGTATCGATAACGACATAACCCACCATGTGAAGAGCTGCTCGATTTGCCAAGCTCATCAGCGGGCTCCGCAACCAGTTCAACAGACGCCCTGGCCGTTCCCCCAGAAGCCTTGGTCCAGGCTTCACATTGATTTTGGAGGGCCATTCATGGGGCATACTTTTTTGGTCATTGCGGATGCTTTTTCAAAATGGGTCGAAGTGTTTCCTGTCTCGTCAACTTCTGCAGAGGCTACCATAACAGCCCTGCGAATGGCCTTCGCTCAGCACGGTCTACCAGATCTGATTGTGTCAGACAATGGGCCTGCATTTGCAAGTGAGCAGTACTTGGACTTTCTAACATGCAACGGGATACGCCGCATGCTCGTGCCACCATATCATCCAGCTTCAAACGGGGCAGCGGAGCGTGTTGTACAAACCGTTAAGAACAAACTCAAGAAAAGTGGCTCTGGGGATTTTCAGACTCGGATTTCCAGATTCCTGTTTCATTACAGGACTACTCCGCACGAGGTCACGGGCAGAGCACCTTGCGAGTTGTTGACGGGGAGGATGTTCAAGACGCCGTTGGATGTCCTGCGTCCCAGCCTCCAATCATCAGTGCTGCTCAAGCAGCTAAAACAGAAACTGTATACTGATAAAGGCTGCCGACAGGGACCACCGCTCAACCCTGAGGAGAACGTGTTCGCCAGGAACTTCCGCCATGGTATGCCCTGGGTGCCTGCTCGAGTCATCGGCGCCACAAGTCAATCTTCAGCGCAAGTCTGCCTTGAAGATGGCACACTGTGGCATCGGCACGGTGATCACCTGCGTTCCAGACCGACCGACGCCCCTACAGCAGCTACGGCCGAGGCAGAGACGTGTCAACCTGTTGGTGCTGCAGTTCAGTTGGAACCACAAGTATTAAGCAAGAGTCAACCTGCTGGTGCTCCCGGCGCTCTGTTCGAGCCAGGCGAAGCAAGCGTGGGTGCAAGCGACAGTGTCGCAAGCACTGGGGTAACTCCTCATCCTACAAGCATCAGTCCACCCCAGCTGCGGCGTAGCACAAGGACTAGGAGGGCCGTGCAGCGGTACTCCCCTTAGCTGTTGCTTGTCTTTGTACCTTAGAGGGGAGGACTGTTATATTCCTGGCCAGCATGTAGCGCCACAAGGTCCCCTGGTGGCCTAGTGTGACTATGTCTGGAAGAGCGGTGCTCTATATTAAACAGAGCCATAGAGAAATATAGTTCTACGTAAAGAGTGGCCACTCGGCCGTTTCGCGGCCCAGGAGTTAGGACTCTACTGGCCGTTAGTAGGCGCAACAGTGCCACTTATTTGGAACTTTTGTCAGATATATAATATTAATAAATAACTTTGTTGTATAGAGTAAACTTTTAAAATTATTACGAACTTTGAAAACTTTCCAAAAACGACTTCAACGGCTGTGGCTATGGCTGCGGGCAATGACGCGTTGGCTTCGGAGTCGTGGTCTCGACGGAGGGCAAACGGAGGGCGGATACTTCGGCTGCTTGGTGTGTGTCTCTTGCCTCGTTGTGTGGGTTGAGTTGGTTCTGCGGCTTGTTGTCTCGTGCGGGTTTCAAGTCATTCTTCCGTTGCTGTCATGGTATACGGTATATGTAAGAAGTATTGTGACTGTAGTTTCTTTGTTGACGGACATTTGCATTCGGTCACTGAATTTAGAAGCCACTGGGCCAGTCATATGTGCAAGCGCCTTTCAGCACATGGTCATATGTGCAAGCGCCTTTCATGGAACTTGGATGGTAATTTTTTTAAATGCCCTCCATTGTTCCACTGTTCCGGTTTGCGATTGAACAACCTGATTGGCGTCACCGCGATCCCGAGTCCCATCTAAGTGTCTGAAAACTTTTTTATATCAACATTACTTCCGCATGTCCTATGACACGATTGCAACAGGCATACAATTTAATGTTTGTTCACGATGAAATCTGCAGTTGAATATTTTGTACAGCTGCAACGGAAAAGATGCAGCACAAGTGACCGACGACCGGAGCGGCAAAATCGCGACACGCGGCGCTATTGTTCCCGAGCGCGCCGATAGCGAGAGTGACAGTCACGTTCCATGTCTCAACGCGGGGGTGGCCGGCAGAAAGCAGCCTATCCTAAAGCCCGGATTTTAAAAGCTATCTTATCCCTCAATTTTCTGCCGGCCACCCCCACGTTGAGACATGCAACGTGACTGGCACTCTCGCTATCGGCGCGCTCGGGAACAATAGCGCCGCGTGTCGCGATTTTGCCGCTCCGGTCATGGGTCACTGTGCTACTCTTTTTCCGTTGCGGCTGTACACTCACTTGTTTAATTTTTTGTATTGCATGAAAGATTCTGTAAAAACAAAGTGGACTGTCCTGCAAACCTCATGACTGTTGGCAGGCATTGAAATAGACTATCTATCTATCAAGGTTACTCTATGCTTGGCAACACTTTATCAAAGGGTCTATTGCTTTTAAAAACCCATCCGTCTGAATGACAATTATCAAAGTCCTTAAAACAATAGCATTTCAAGAAACAGTCTCTTACCCCATCTTTGAAGCAGCCTCTGTTGCAATATGTGATTATGTCACGCTCCTTTTGCAGCTTTGCTTTAAGCATCGCGATTTTTCCTTTGCATTTTTTTTTTGCTGCAGCTTCTCGATTAGTGACTTCTCGCTCTCCACTGGATCCTCAGCTTCGCTGGGCTTATGTTTGCTCCTCTTTTTTTGTTTCACCCCGCTGTCATCAGACGGGGAAAAGTTCGTCAATCTACAAATCGCAGAAATGGTTAAAAAAGTCACAATGTTAATGCCTCTTATTGCATAGCAGAAGAAACATGATCTGAGGAGTCACGCAGCGCAAGCAAGATGCTGTGTCATCATAATGTCACTGCAGTGGGAAATTCATAACTGAAAAGCCACAATCAATTAGGCACATGGCAACCTATGCCGAACCACTCCGAAATATATTTCTCATAACTGCGCAAGGTGAAGGCTGAATCGCAATTCACGCAAAAACAACAATGGCGGTCGACGCGCAAAACCGGCGAGGCGGATTCGGATGCATATTTGTGTTGGATGTAGAGGGCTTCTGTTGGCTAGTGCAGCAACACTTCAAGTACTTTCGGTTTATGAATTTACCCATTTCATTTCAAACCACTGTAGATAAAAACCAAAAAAAGAAAAAAAAAGAAAATTGGGCATTAGAAATGTAACATGTAAAGCCAGATATGTTTTTAACGACGGCAGTTACAGTTCTTAACTACGCTAAAACAATGTACCCGACCTTTATACGCTGAACCTGCGTCTTCACAACTGGGACGTCAAATCATTTTTCATATGTCTGCACACAGCCTCAAAAGGCGTAAACAAAAATTGAATGAAGATTCTACATGTATGACAGGCACATAGCCAGGATTTAATTTCAGGGGGGGGGGGGCGCCCATGACAAAATGCTGTATTAGGGGGAGGGGGAGAGGAGGTCCCAGCAAAATGAAGATTTCGATAGTGGGGGGGCCGAACCCCATGCCCCCCCCCTGGCTTTGTGCCTCATGTATGAGTAATATCAAAGCGAACTCCAATCACGCTTCTTTCACTGTAAAATAAAAATGATAAAAGTTTATCCATTGATTTTCTTTTTCTAGAGGGAGTTTACTATGTTTCGTTGGCTCTTTCTTGTCATTATATTTCGGCTGAACTTAGCACACAGGTGTAATGGTATGGTGGAAGCTTGCAGTACAATTGTGTAAAGATTAGTTCACGTGAGTAAAACACACACAAAAAAACTACATGTTCCTAAACTTTGTATGTAGAAATATAAATACTTTTGAGCCCTGTGGCATTTATTATGACTAGAGCACTATATAGTTCCTTCGGAGCAGAGTAGCGCAATCTAGAACGCCGTCTCTCGGCGACTGCGGCGAACGCCCGGAGGTTCCAACTCCGGTCAGAAATGCAAGGGGAACGTGAGAAAATCGTTGTTTCTTCAATGTTGTGGAGATGTACGGAACGACAATAGTTTTTGACATAATAAAGGAACATTTTAGAATCATTTGCGCTGAGTTGTGTGCCAAGTAAGGACGTAATTTGTTTTTAAAAATTGCACGAGCGGCATCATGCAGCAGACGACGCGGCGACGTCACAGCGTCCACGTGACCCGCTCCGGCCAACCCAAAGAGCCCATCTCCGCTGCGTGCAAAAATCGTCTGCTTCAAACACCATTGCCTTGGAAATTGCCTTCTCAAAATTTGCACACGCATCCGATATTATTAAAACTTTGATAAAGTGTTTAGTGCTTTACCAACTTCACGACAGACTAGTTTTGAAAAGTGTGAACGCGCCGTTTATTTTTTAATTAGCCGTGTTGCGTCGATCTCCATGTATTCTCCCATAGGGCGGGCCGCCTCCTGGAACCCTGAGTACCACGTGACTCGCGCCGAGCTGCTCTGTCGGCCATGTTGTCGGAAAAACACGCGGATCAAAGGATTGCGCTACTCTGCTCCGTAGGAGCTATATAGTGCTCTAATTATGACCAAGTGAAGTTAGTAACATCGTTAGTCAATTGTATTTCTTCTCTATCCCACCTGTTTTTCATATTTGTTCATCGAATTTATTACAGTGACTCTACTGTCAGACAAACTTTCTGTAGGCCTGCAACATATATTTTGGCTCGATGTGATAATACCCAGAAAGTGGAACCTTTGTGTCACGCACTAATCTATTCCTCTCATCTCCGTTAGTTTTGTGTATTTCAAACTGAAACGCACGCCGAGACTCTGTGTCAACTCAACGTGACGAGTTGTTGTTTAGAAACAACGCTAGCGATTTATTTGTTGAATTAAATTTCAAGATGATCATCTGTTTTCGGTTTGAATGTTCTTGTCATTGTGTACATTACTTGAGCCAATCAAGGGTCCCTCTGATCTTGTTCTTTCTTGTTTGAACGTTTTCGAATACTAAGTTTTATTTGTATAGTGCTTTTGTATTATTTTTTCCCAAATCTTCAGGGTTTGATCGTTTTGAACCTAAAGTTTTTTATGTATTATGCTTTGTATGATTTTTTTCAAATCCTCGCTCATGTAATACGGGTCCGAAAGGATGGCTTTGAGCAACAATAAATGAAATGAAATGAAATTCGTAATAAACCCCAGAATAGTCCAGAGTGAGTTTTGGGGGATGTCGAGAAGGAGAAGCTTAGTAATAATAATCTTTTTTTTATGTATAGAAATTTACAGTTTAATTATTATTATTATTTTTTTTTTGCCTTTAAGAGTATCACGTGCAGATACTTTCAATTTATGGTCCCTCCACCTTCGTGAATCTGTTGTAAATTGTAGCGCAATACGATAATAGGTCGATTTATGCAGTCGCTACAAAGTGCCAACAAAACGTTGTGCATCCCCTGTATATCAGTGCAATCGACATAGAAAGTGATAAAAGCGACTCCTTAATTATGAGATCAGCTTTAAAACTTGTAACGCGGGTGCCTCTACCGTAGTTTTTCTCGCTTGATTGACCCATTTGAGCTCGATAGCCTTTGGAAAAGAAAAAAACATTTAGTTTCAGTTTCGTTTCTGCACTTGCCTCATTTAAAAAAAAAATCTTTACATTGAAATATTTTTTTACATAACCTAAATTGGACGTTATTTCAGTTAGTCTTATAAGTAGAGTTAGGAAAAGGGTGGTCTTAATTAAATGCTTAACAAAATTATTATACCCAGTCATACTTTCTTGTAAATGAACCGAATCCAATCCATCCCGATCCAGAGCATCCACATGGAGCATCTGCGTAATGGGGTAACTCAGGTGAACTGACTATTTGTGTCGCAAATTAGACGTCATGGCATCCGTGCCACCTGAAAAACGAAGGAAGAAGTACCTACACAGGGACGCGGTCTTCGACATTCCGTCGTCCACAAAACACCGGTGGGAACAGCGCGAAAGTACGGACAAAACCAACACGTCGCCCTTCGTGAATGGAGCGTCATGTTCCAGTTCCGTCGACAGAAAAGCCTGCGCGAATGAAGCCGCCGGTTCTGCCGACAGCGTACCTTGCGTGGGTGAAGCTTCCTGTTCGACAGCCACAACTGACTTCTTTGAGGTAACCGATATCGGCCGTGGAATCGGTGCCGACTCAGGTGAGCCCGATGACAGAAACTGTACGAGTGATGGAAGTAGACCTGGAAGCCCTGGCGGATCGCACTGCAGCCTGAGCAAGGCCATCGATGAAGCTGACGACAGCGATGAAGGGGGACCTGAAAGTCCCAGCGAATCGCTTTCTTTCCTCACTGAGACTACCGGTGGAAGCAAGTGTGCGAGTCCCAGTTCAAGTGATACAATCAATGACGTCTTGGACGACTTTGACTTCAACTGCCCGGATCTTGAAGTTGGACCTGATCCGGAAGGTGGATCGCCCGCTCCTCCCTATGATGAGGCTTCCCTCCTAAGCGACTGTTTTGCACAGTACGGAGATTCAACGATGCCCCACTCCACAACAACAAAAACAGAGATGATTGCCATGATTATGGCCTTCCTGGCATCTTTCAACTTGCCCTGGACTGCACTCGAGTTCTTACTCCTGATGCTAAACAAGTCGTATGGACCGGGAAGCGATGTCCTGCCGAAGAGCAAGTATTTGTTTCGGAAGTTGTGGGCTGCGAAATCGAACAAGCTGGTTAAACACCATTATTACTGCCCGACCTGTGGCTCCCTCCTTGAGGAGGTCAGCGAGAATGACATCGACAGAGAGTGCCCCAGCTGCAACATCAGTCAGAACCTTGACAAAGCAAGGAGAGATGGTTTTTTTTTACCATGCTTAGTTTCCGGGATCAACTATCACAAGTCATCAGCCAGACAAAGGCAACACTTCACGACAACCTGAAGAAGCTGAAGGAGCAGGCTGAAGAGCCCTCAGGGATTGTGAGAGACATCACGAGTGCTGCGGCATACAAGAAGCTGCGCGAGTCTGGTGTTCTCAACTGGAGTGACTTAACGGTCACATTCAATACAGACGGCAGCCCACTCTACAAGTCATCGAAAAGCTCCGTGTGGCCCATTCAATTTACCATCAATGAGCTCCCGCCACGGGCTCGCTTCGAACACTGTGTCCTGGCTGGACTGTGGTTCGGGTCAAGCCACCCTAACATGGCTCTCTTCTTAGAGAAGTTTGTCGAGGAAGTGAATTCGCTCGACGCCTTGACCTGGCAGCACAACTCGTGCACCATCTCCTCCAAGGTCTACGCACTGTGCTGCTGTGTTGATGCACCGGCACGGGCTGAAGTTAGAAATCACAACCACTTCAACGGATACTTTGGTTGCCCATGGTGCCTTGCAAGTGGTGAGCATCTGGAAGGTAAGTCAGCATTTTCCTCTCTTCAATTTTTTATGAAAAATCAGAGCTCGGTATCGTGACATCAGGCTTGCCAGTTTAGTGGGTACTTGGGTATAGAAAGGAAGTGCTGTAATTGAAACTCCCACAAGCACATCACTTCCAAAAGGGGTCAGTGGCTCTAGATGCGCAGATCTTAGGCGCATCAAGCTTCCGGCTTGAACGGCGTCGCCGCCGCCGTCGGCGTAACCGTCGGGGAGGCCACGTGACGCTGGGGCAGTCATCGGGACGGCTGGAAATCACGTGACCCCAGGTCACGTGATCAACCAGGGTCACGTGGTCCCACGGGTCACGTGGTCCCCAGGTCACGTGATTCCAGGTCACGGGGACTTCCTGGTCACGGAACCCCCAGGTCACGTGATGGTGATGACAATGACGATACGGATGCCGACGACGTCATCAGTGACGCTTTACTGGATGATGCTACTCAAGGACGATCGCGGTGTACCGGAAAGCGGCACAGTGCAAGAGTTAGCCGTCAGCGTGCTACCATCGCCGCTGCCGCTGCCAAAGTGGAGCCTGGCGTCTTCGAGCAGCTCTTTTACAGCAGACTTGGGGCGGCGCTGCCGCAGCCTTCAAAGATGTTCGACGGTGGCACGTGGCAATGACGTTGAATTGTCCGTACCGTGTGATGACTTGCCACGCTGAGTTATCGGAACAGGTCCGAAATCGAAGGCTTTCAGCTTTCCGATAGCAGTCCCAGCACTCGGCGATCGCAGAAACTGAAAGTAGCACAGGCAAGAGTTAGCCGTCAGCGTGCTACCATCGCCGCTGCCGCTGCCAAAGTGGAGCCTGGCGTCTTCGAGCAGCTCTTTTACAGCAGACTTGGGCGGCGCTGCCGCAGCCTTCAAAGATGTTCGACGGTGGCACGTGGCAATGACGTTGAATTGTCCGTACCGTGTGATGACTTGCCACGCTGAGTTATCGGAACAGGTCCGAAATCGAAGGCTTTCAGCTTTCCGGATAGCAGTCCCAGCACTCGGCGATCGCAGAAACTGAAAGTAGCACAGGCAAGAGTTAGCCGTCAGCGTGCTACCATCGCCGCTGCCGCTGCCAAAGTGGAGCCTGGCGTCTTCGAGCAGCTCTTTTACAGCAGACTTGGGGCGGCGCTGCCGCAGCCTTCAAAGATGTTCGACGGTGGCACGTGGCAATGACGTTGAATTGTCCGTACCGTGCGATGACTTGCCACGCTGAGTTATCGGAACAGGTCCGAAATCGAAGGCTTTCAGCTTTCCGATAGCAGTCCCAGCACTCGGCGATCGCAGAAACTGAAAGTAGCACAGGCAAGAGTTAGCCGTCAGCGTGCTACCATCGCCGCTGCCGCTGCCAAAGTGGAGCCTGGCGTCTTCGAGCAGCTCTTTTACAGCAGACTTGGGGCGGCGCTGCCGCAGCCTTCAAAGATGTTCGACGGTGGCACGTGGCAATGACGTTGAATTGTCCGTACCGTGTGATGACTTGCCACGCTGAGTTATCGGAACAGGTCCGAAATCGAAGGCTTTCAGCTTTCCGATAGCAGTCCCAGCACTCGGCGATCGCAGAAACTGAAAGTAGCACAGGCAAGAGTTAGCCGTCAGCGTGCTACCATCGCCGCTGCCGCTGCCAAAGTGGAGCCTGGCGTCTTCGAGCAGCTCTTTTACAGCAGACTTGGGGTGGCGCTGCCGCAGCCTTCAAAGATGTTCGACGGTGGCACGTGGCAATGACGTTGAATTGTCCGTACCGTGTGATGACTTGCCACGCTGAGTTATCGGAACAGGTCCGAAATCGAAGGCTTTCAGCTTTCCGATAGCAGTCCCAGCACTCGGCGATCGCAGAAACTGAAAGTAGCACAGGCAAGAGTTAGCCGTCAGCGTGCTACCATCGCCGCTGCCGCTGCCAAAGTGGAGCCTGGCGTCTTCGAGCAGCTCTTTTACAGCAGACTTGGGGCGGCGCTGCCGCAGCCTTCAAAGATGTTCGACGGTGGCACGTGGCAATGACGTTGAATTGTCCGTACCGTGCGATGACTTGCCACGCTGAGTTATCGGAACAGGTCCGAAATCGAAGGCTTTCAGCTTTCCGATAGCAGTCCCAGCACTCGGCGATCGCAGAAACTGAAAGTAGCACAGGCAAGAGTTAGCCGTCAGCGTGCTACCATCGCCGCTGCCGCTGCCAAAGTGGAGCCTGGCGTCTTCGAGCAGCTCTTTTACAGCAGACTTGGGGCGGCGCTGCCGCAGCCTTCAAAGATGTTCGACGGTGGCACGTGGCAGTGACGTTGAATTGTCCGTACCGTGTGATGACTTGCCACGCTGAGTTATCGGAACAGGTCCGAAATCGAAGGCTTTCAGCTTTCCGATAGCAGTCCCAGCACTCGGCGATCGCAGAAACTGAAAGTAGCACAGGCAAGAGTTAGCCGTCAGCGTGCTACCATCGCCGCTGCCGCTGCCAAAGTGGAGCCTGGCGTCTTCGAGCAGCTCTTTTACAGCAGACTTGGGGCGGCGCTGCCGCAGCCTTCAAAGATGTTCGACGGTGGCACGTGGCAATGACGTTGAATTGTCCGTACCGTGTGATGACTTGCCACGCTGAGTTATCGGAACAGGTCCGAAATCGAAGGCTTTCAGCTTTCCGATAGCAGTCCCAGCACTCGGCGATCGCAGAAACTGAAAGTAGCACAGGCAAGAGTTAGCCGTCAGCGTGCTACCATCGCCGCTGCCGCTGCCAAAGTGGAGCCTGGCGTCTTCGAGCAGCTCTTTTACAGCAGACTTGGGGCGGCGCTGCCGCAGCCTTCAAAGATGTTCGACGGTGGCACGTGGCAATGACGTTGAATTGTCCGTACCGTGTGATGACTTGCCACGCTGAGTTATCGGAACAGGTCCGAAATCGAAGGCTTTCAGCTTTCCGATAGCAGTCCCAGCACTCGGCGATCGTAGAAACTGAAAGTAGCACAGGCAAGAGTTAGCCGTCAGCGTGCTACCATCGCCGCTGCCGCTGCCAAAGTGGAGCCTGGCGTCTTCGAGCAGCTCTTTTACAGCAGACTTGGGGTGGCGCTGCCGCAGCCTTCAAAGATGTTCGACGGTGGCACGTGGCAGTGACGTTGAATTGTCCGTACCGTGTGATGACTTGCCACGCTGAGTTATCGGAACAGGTCCGAAATCGAAGGCTTTCAGCTTTCCGATAGCAGTCCCAGCACTCGGCGATCGTAGAAACTGAAAGTAGCACAGGCAAGAGTTAGCCGTCAGCGTGCTACCATCGCCGCTGCCGCTGCCAAAGTGGAGCCTGGCGTCTTCGAGCAGCTCTTTTACAGCAGACTTGGGCGGCGCTGCCGCAGCCTTCAAAGATGTTCGACGGTGGCACGTGGCAGTGACGTTGAATTGTCCGTACCGTGTGATGACTTGCCACGCTGAGTTATCGGAACAGGTCCGAAATCGAAGGCTTTCAGCTTTCCGATAGCAGTCCCAGCACTCGGCGATCGTAGAAACTGAAAGTAGCACAGGCAAGAGTTAGCCGTCAGCGTGCTACCATCGCCGCTGCCGCTGCCAAAGTGGAGCCTGGCGTCTTCGAGCAGCTCTTTTACAGCAGACTTGGGGCGGCGCTGCCGCAGCCTTCAAAGATGTTCGACGGTGGCACGTGGCAGTGACGTTGAATTGTCCGTACCGTGCGATGACTTGCCACGCTGAGTTATCGGAACAGGTCCGAAATCGAAGGCTTTCAGCTTTCCGATAGCAGTCCCAGCACTCGGCGATCGTAGAAACTGAAAGTAGCACAGGCAAGAGTTAGCCGTCAGCGTGCTACCATCGCCGCTGCCGCTGCCAAAGTGGAGCCTGGCGTCTTCGAGCAGCTCTTTTACAGCAGACTTGGGGCGGCGCTGCCGCAGCCTTCAAAGATGTTCGACGGTGGCACGTGGCAGTGACGTTGAATTGTCCGTACCGTGCGATGACTTGCCACGCTGAGTTATCGGAACAGGTCCGAAATCGAAGGCTTTCAGCTTTCCGATAGCAGTCCCAGCACTCGGCGATCGTAGAAACTGAAAGTAGCACAGGCAAGAGTTAGCCGTCAGCGTGCTACCATCGCCGCTGCCGCTGCCAAAGTGGAGCCTGGCGTCTTCGAGCAGCTCTTTTACAGCAGACTTGGGGTGGCGCTGCCGCAGCCTTCAAAGATGTTCGACGGTGGCACGTGGCAGTGACGTTGAATTGTCCGTACCGTGCGATGACTTGCCACGCTGAGTTATCGGAACAGGTCCGAAATCGAAGGCTTTCAGCTTTCCGATAGCAGTCCCAGCACTCGGCGATCGTAGAAACTGAAAGTAGCACAGGCAAGAGTTAGCCGTCAGCGTGCTACCATCGCCGCTGCCGCTGCCAAAGTGGAGCCTGGCGTCTTCGAGCAGCTCTTTTACAGCAGACTTGGGGTGGCGCTGCCGCAGCCTTCAAAGATGTTCGACGGTGGCACGTGGCAGTGACGTTGAATTGTCCGTACCGTGCGATGACTTGCCACGCTGAGTTATCGGAACAGGTCCGAAATCGAAGGCTTTCAGCTTTCCGATAGCAGTCCCAGCACTCGGCGATCGTAGAAACTGAAAGTAGCACAGGCAAGAGTTAGCCGTCAGCGTGCTACCATCGCCGCTGCCGCTGCCAAAGTGGAGCCTGGCGTCTTCGAGCAGCTCTTTACAGCAGACTTGGGGTGGCGCTGCCGCAGCCTTCAAAGATGTTCGACGGTGGCACGTGGCAGTGACGTTGAATTGTCCGTACCGTGCGATGACTTGCCACGCTGAGTTATCGGAACAGGTCCGAAATCGAAGGCTTTCAGCTTTCCGATAGCAGTCCCAGCACTCGGCGATCGTAGAAACTGAAAGTAGCACAGGCAAGAGTTAGCCGTCAGCGTGCTACCATCGCCGCTGCCGCTGCCAAAGTGGAGCCTGGCGTCTTCGAGCAGCTCTTTTACAGCAGACTTGGGGTGGCGCTGCCGCAGCCTTCAAAGATGTTCGACGGTGGCACGTGGCAGTGACGTTGAATTGTCCGTACCGTGCGATGACTTGCCACGCTGAGTTATCGGAACAGGTCCGAAATCGAAGGCTTTCAGCTTTCCGATAGCAGTCCCAGCACTCGGCGATCGTAGAAACTGAAAGTAGCACAGGCAAGAGTTAGCCGTCAGCGTGCTACCATCGCCGCTGCCGCTGCCAAAGTGGAGCCTGGCGTCTTCGAGCAGCTCTTTTACAGCAGACTTGGGGTGGCGCTGCCGCAGCCTTCAAAGATGTTCGACGGTGGCACGTGGCAGTGACGTTGAATTGTCCGTACCGTGCGATGACTTGCCACGCTGAGTTATCGGAACAGGTCCGAAATCGAAGGCTTTCAGCTTTCCGATAGCAGTCCCAGCACTCGGCGATCGTAGAAACTGAAAGTAGCACAGGCAAGAGTTAGCCGTCAGCGTGCTACCATCGCCGCTGCCGCTGCCAAAGTGGAGCCTGGCGTCTTCGAGCAGCTCTTTTACAGCAGACTTGGGGCGGCGCTGCCGCAGCCTTCAAAGATGTTCGACGGTGGCACGTGGCAGTGACGTTGAATTGTCCGTACCGTGCGATGACTTGCCACGCTGAGTTATCGGAACAGGTCCGAAATCGAAGGCTTTCAGCTTTCCGATAGCAGTCCCAGCACTCGGCGATCGTAGAAACTGAAAGTAGCACAGGCAAGAGTTAGCCGTCAGCGTGCTACCATCGCCGCTGCCGCTGCCAAAGTGGAGCCTGGCGTCTTCGAGCAGCTCTTTTACAGCAGACTTGGAGTGGCGCTGCCGCAGCCTTCAAAGATGTTCGACGGTGGCACGTGGCAGTGACGTTGAATTGTCCGTACCGTGCGATGACTTGCCACGCTGAGTTATCGGAACAGGTCCGAAATCGAAGGCTTTCAGCTTTCCGATAGCAGTCCCAGCACTCGGCGATCGTAGAAACTGAAAGTAGCACAGGCAAGAGTTAGCCGTCAGCGTGCTACCATCGCCGCTGCCGCTGCCAAAGTGGAGCCTGGCGTCTTCGAGCAGCTCTTTTACAGCAGACTTGGGGCGGCGCTGCCGCAGCCTTCAAAGATGTTCGACGGTGGCACGTGGCAGTGACGTTGAATTGTCCGTACCGTGCGATGACTTGCCACGCTGAGTTATCGGAACAGGTCCGAAATCGAAGGCTTTCAGCTTTCCGATAGCAGTCCCAGCACTCGGCGATCGTAGAAACTGAAAGTAGCACAGGCAAGAGTTAGCCGTCAGCGTGCTACCATCGCCGCTGCCGCTGCCAAAGTGGAGCCTGGCGTCTTCGAGCAGCTCTTTTACAGCAGACTTGGGGTGGCGCTGCCGCAGCCTTCAAAGATGTTCGACGGTGGCACGTGGCAGTGACGTTGAATTGTCCGTACCGTGCGATGACTTGCCACGCTGAGTTATCGGAACAGGTCCGAAATCGAAGGCTTTCAGCTTTCCGATAGCAGTCCCAGCACTCGGCGATCGTAGAAACTGAAAGTAGCACAGGCAAGAGTTAGCCGTCAGCGTGCTACCATCGCCGCTGCCGCTGCCAAAGTGGAGCCTGGCGTCTTCGAGCAGCTCTTTTACAGCAGACTTGGGGCGGCGCTGCCGCAGCCTTCAAAGATGTTCGACGGTGGCACGTGGCAGTGACGTTGAATTGTCCGTACCGTGCGATGACTTGCCACGCTGAGTTATCGGAACAGGTCCGAAATCGAAGGCTTTCAGCTTTCCGATAGCAGTCCCAGCACTCGGCGATCGTAGAAACTGAAAGTAGCACAGGCAAGAGTTAGCCGTCAGCGTGCTACCATCGCCGCTGCCGCTGCCAAAGTGGAGCCTGGCGTCTTCGAGCAGCTCTTTTACAGCAGACTTGAGGTGGCGCTGCCGCAGCCTTCAAAGATGTTCGACGGTGGCACGTGGCAGTGACGTTGAATTGTCCGTACCGTGCGATGACTTGCCACGCTGAGTTATCGGAACAGGTCCGAAATCGAAGGCTTTCAGCTTTCCGATAGCAGTCCCAGCACTCGGCGATCGTAGAAACTGAAAGTAGCACAGGCAAGAGTTAGCCGTCAGCGTGCTACCATCGCCGCTGCCGCTGCCAAAGTGGAGCCTGGCGTCTTCGAGCAGCTCTTTTACAGCAGACTTGGGGCGGCGCTGCCGCAGCCTTCAAAGATGTTCGACGGTGGCACGTGGCAGTGACGTTGAATTGTCCGTACCGTGCGATGACTTGCCACGCTGAGTTATCGGAACAGGTCCGAAATCGAAGGCTTTCAGCTTTCCGATAGCAGTCCCAGCACTCGGCGATCGTAGAAACTGAAAGTAGCACAGGCAAGAGTTAGCCGTCAGCGTGCTACCATCGCCGCTGCCGCTGCCAAAGTGGAGCCTGGCGTCTTCGAGCAGCTCTTTTACAGCAGACTTGGGGCGGCGCTGCCGCAGCCTTCAAAGATGTTCGACGGTGGCACGTGGCAGTGACGTTGAATTGTCCGTACCGTGCGATGACTTGCCACGCTGAGTTATCGGAACAGGTCCGAAATCGAAGGCTTTCAGCTTTCCGATAGCAGTCCCAGCACTCGGCGATCGTAGAAACTGAAAGTAGCACAGGCAAGAGTTAGCCGTCAGCGTGCTACCATCGCCGCTGCCGCTGCCAAAGTGGAGCCTGGCGTCTTCGAGCAGCTCTTTTACAGCAGACTTGGGGTGGCGCTGCCGCAGCCTTCAAAGATGTTCGACGGTGGCACGTGGCAGTGACGTTGAATTGTCCGTACCGTGCGATGACTTGCCACGCTGAGTTATCGGAACAGGTCCGAAATCGAAGGCTTTCAGCTTTCCGATAGCAGTCCCAGCACTCGGCGATCGTAGAAACTGAAAGTAGCACAGGCAAGAGTTAGCCGTCAGCGTGCTACCATCGCCGCTGCCGCTGCCAAAGTGGAGCCTGGCGTCTTCGAGCAGCTCTTTTACAGCAGACTTGGGGCGGCGCTGCCGCAGCCTTCAAAGATGTTCGACGGTGGCACGTGGCAGTGACGTTGAATTGTCCGTACCGTGCGATGACTTGCCACGCTGAGTTATCGGAACAGGTCCGAAATCGAAGGCTTTCAGCTTTCCGATAGCAGTCCCAGCACTCGGCGATCGTAGAAACTGAAAGTAGCACAGGCAAGAGTTAGCCGTCAGCGTGCTACCATCGCCGCTGCCGCTGCCAAAGTGGAGCCTGGCGTCTTCGAGCAGCTCTTTTACAGCAGACTTGGGGCGGCGCTGCCGCAGCCTTCAAAGATGTTCGACGGTGGCACGTGGCAGTGACGTTGAATTGTCCGTACCGTGCGATGACTTGCCACGCTGAGTTATCGGAACAGGTCCGAAATCGAAGGCTTTCAGCTTTCCGATAGCAGTCCCAGCACTCGGCGATCGTAGAAACTGAAAGTAGCACAGGCAAGAGTTAGCCGTCAGCGTGCTACCATCGCCGCTGCCGCTGCCAAAGTGGAGCCTGGCGTCTTCGAGCAGCTCTTTTACAGCAGACTTGGGGCGGCGCTGCCGCAGCCTTCAAAGATGTTCGACGGTGGCACGTGGCAGTGACGTTGAATTGTCCGTACCGTGCGATGACTTGCCACGCTGAGTTATCGGAACAGGTCCGAAATCGAAGGCTTTCAGCTTTCCGATAGCAGTCCCAGCACTCGGCGATCGTAGAAACTGAAAGTAGCACAGGCAAGAGTTAGCCGTCAGCGTGCTACCATCGCCGCTGCCGCTGCCAAAGTGGAGCCTGGCGTCTTCGAGCAGCTCTTTTACAGCAGACTTGGGGCGGCGCTGCCGCAGCCTTCAAAGATGTTCGACGGTGGCACGTGGCAGTGACGTTGAATTGTCCGTACCGTGCGATGACT
>JAZHYW010064565.1:0-19505 GCA_037355805.1 Ixodes ricinus
CGTAGTTACCTGTGATGGCGTCAGTCCAAAGGTACCTTCGCGCGGCTTCCCGCGCTTGAGGTGGTCGTTGTCCGTCGTTACTCTTTGTCATACAAGTGGGACTGGTTCGTATAGATTCTATCGTTTTTAATGAGACATAGGGAATGGTTTTATCCTGTACAATTTGTCTTACCTAAACCGCCCATCCTCAACTTCTCTGTAACGGAATTGACGCCAACACGCACCATCGGGAAAGTCGTTTTCCGCCTTCGCAAGCTCGTCGTGTGAATACCGCTTCGAGGGGAATGTTTTTTTTCAATTGACCTTTGTGAACACAAGCGCATGTTGTGTCGGGCCTTCTCTTGCTTGTTCGCTGGTCTTTCCAGCAGAACTGTTCAGGCCCCGTAGCTTTGTTTTCTTACCGACGTTAATATCGAGCGAAGCCATTTCACTTCGACTCGGCACTGATTACAAGCCCCAACAAGGATGTCCCCTTGAAATTGCCTTTATAGTTGAACACAAGCGCCACAAATGGCTATGATTTGGTGACAACATACGACGCTTCATAGTGTACCCATATCGTCATGATTTGTCGCAAGATCACTTGCAACCAGGATTATGCATTAACGGTCAGAGGTGATCCCCGGGTGCCAAGATATCATACCGCAGCAGCATTTCCTCTTTAACCTCGTCGTATTTCCATGGAAAAGGGAGATAAAGAGGGAACGGTTGTTACCGAGTTTGATTTCCCGTTTACGCGAATTCATTCAAACCACGTCCGGTTCATTGCGTGAAGCGACTTGCTTCCGCTTTGATCTTTTTTGTCCTCAGAGGCCAGCATATCGCAGATGTCTTCTTTTACTTCCATCTTTCGTTTTCTGCACGCTAACTTTGCGCCCCGTCTCCACGCGTTACTTTTTTCTTTATTGTTCGTATCCTCATTGACTGCCGTCTCATTTGAACGAAGTTGGACCACAGTGGAGGCTACGAGCTTAACCAGGCCAATGAATCACCAGGCCCGTTGCTCGAAGCGCTAACGCATTCCGTTAGCCGCAGTACCTAGGGAGGACACCCAATCACGTGACTGGTTCGGTAGGGATATGGGGAAACATGGTGGTGCCGGTGAGAGTGAACGCCGCTCGCTTTTGGAACTAATATGTCGTTGTAGCTGCAATATCAGGCGTTAGTCAGCAACTTGTAGATGGGTACAGAGGCTTTCGCTTTGCCCTAGTTCACTTAATCCGCAAAGCATGAGCAATGACCTCGCCGCATTTTAGATAGTCTTTCCGAATCTGGCCATTGCTAAGCCTAAATGAACACAATAATTGTTGGCATGGAAACGTATTTTGGAAAGCAGGTTGCCTTGACTCAATCGGCAAATTATGGCAAAAAAAGAAAAAAATGGAAAGCATGCGCATATAAAAAGAGCTTGTTTTTGTGGTTTGTTTGTTTTTAATTTATCACAGCAACTTACTACTCACGTTTGTTCGGTCTTCGGAAGCGGAAGAAGATTTTCTTAACATCGCAAAAACTTTACATGCCTGCCATCTCAAGTATGCGCTGGTGTAGCCATGACGACAGTTGATCAACAAACGATGCCACAACAGACGTTCCGGCGTAGACTTAAATAAAATTCGAACATAAATGTATAACGAGCCTGCCTTTTTAATATATTTAATAAATACCAAAGCACATATGCAGATTTCGAATCGAAACTCAATCGAAGGCAATGGGAGGTTATCATAGACGACAGTGGAAGAAACCAACAGCAACAACAATGGTACGGGCGGCGGCCCCTTCAAAAATGTCCGGTCACAGCGGCAACGAAGACGGACTCTTGTGCTTGCCAGTAAAAAAACAAGAGAGGAAAAACTAAAACCCAAAACAAGGCAAAACAAAAATGCGCGATGGTCGAACGTCAAGTAAACAAGGGAGAAAAAGCAACAACATAAAGGAGGAGGAAGAAGAACCCGACGGCGTAGCGTCTGCTCAAAAGAAAAAAAAAAAGCGGGCACGAAAAATGGAATGGGTTGCCTGACGGTCCAACGGCGGTGCCTGCTGCTTTATTGCTGAAAGGAGACGTGAACACGTTGGTCGTCCCGGACGAAATCACTTTGCCCCCTACGACGCTCTCGTCGTTGTTGTTTCTTTTGGACACGCAGAAGCCTGCTTTTCTTGTAACTCCGCTTTCGCTAATTTCGTACGCGTCAGATATGCATGTACCTGGTCGGCCTTTAAAGGAGCATACTGACATCGCAATAACGTACGTGGTTCAGCATTGCCTTTTGCGTCTTCATCCTGTTCGACAAAACTGTTATAATTCAATTAAGACATTCATGAGAAATGGGAAACTGCAACAACGAAACGAATTCATTGATAAGAGCAGTAAAGTTGAAACGTAGCTACGTTCTGAAACGTTTGTTCAATGCACTTAAAAAAAAAAAAAAACAGTGCGAAGGCGCATTCGTGTTTTGTCTCGCTTACGTAGAGTTGTGACAGAGTGTTTTCTTCAGGAGAGCCACGGGGTTGCAGCCTGCAAGCTCTGGCATCTTCCTCACGCGAAGAAAATGTCCTGCGCTTATGGGTTGGCACCTATTTTTCAACATTAAAAAAAAGCGAGTACCCGTGACAATTTTTTTTTTCAGTCTGGTCTCCTCGCACGGAAATAGGCAAAACCAATGCGTTGCGGAGAATTCGTCTGCTAGCGGAGGCTCCGAGCTCGCCAAGGGTGCTGGGATCACTTTTCGCCCGCGCTCCGCGGGCCTCCTCTTTCGCCAAGCTACGGGGTGTTTGCCGCAGCGGGGCGGGTCGGGGATCCCTGCCAACCAGAGCCTCTGCTACTAACAAAACGTCGTGCGCAGGCCTTGTCTTCTAGGTGGTATTCCGCTCACTCACCGGGGCACCGCCATGTTTCCCCGCATCCCTATCCAACCAGTCCCGTGCGTTAAAAATCCCTCTCCTAGGTACTGCGGCTAATATTAGCCGCGGTTGGCCACTTTTCGAGCCAAACAGGCCCAGAAGAGTGTCCTGTGACAATGGGTTAAGCGCCGGCTGATTGGCCGGACTCTCGGGTCACGTGGCGTCTTTGCTGCGTTAGATTGGCTCGATTCGTTTTTGACGTGACCTGTGGTTCGCACGAGGCTCGAGAGGAGTGTTGATTGCTGTCAGAGATATTTTGTTCCACCGCGTTTAGATCACAAATAGTGTTACGCGGTGTTTATCTGCGGACCATTTTTAGAATTTACCGGACGAAAAACACGTTTCAGCGCATCTCTACAAAAAGAAATAATAAAGAGCTCCGCTACGCGGTGCTTGGCTGCTCAGTTGTTAGTGTGGCTTAATTTTGTGGGTGTTTGGCAGCGCAAGTTTTGTTTTACAATTCCAAATTCTTCTTTGTTGTATTAATGTGTTTTTTTTCTTTTCACGAGAGGCAAGGCGGTTTCGAGATAACATATTTTGAAACCTTTTGTAGAACCTGGATACCTTTATATGTGAGGATTTCAAATATTACGTCCTCAATTGTAATTAACTACATAAGAAAATGATACATTAATACATCGCTTCCGTAAAAACATTTTCTTGCTAAACCCAACGGTTGTACTTTAGGCAGGATATTGTTTCTAACCTAGGAAAAATTTCAAACTGACGCTATATTCCTTGATTCCTCATTGCAAAACTAATACACCTTAGAATTCACCTGTCGATAGCGAATTGCGAATTGGATAACAAAGTTACTTTCAAATCACTCCCACTACACCCTCATTAATAACAATGTCAGGTAACTAGCCGTGTAACTTCGGGCGTAGCGCAAAGAACGGTACAGGGCCCATTATTAGTTTTAGCATATACAGGGTGGAGTTTTTATGTTTTTTTACACGATTGTTTTTTTAAAAAAAAAAGCCACTAAAGCTACATTTATGCGGTTTATGCGAGTGAGTTATGCGTCCAGGGTTACACATTTGTGGGTGGCTAATCTTTGCGATAAGTCAGCTAATTATTTAAGATTTGTTAATTTACTTTATAATTAGTTTAACGCACACACATGGTTCCAATTAGAAACTTTCTTGAGCGTCATCGAAAACCACTGAATCAGCTTTTCTTAGAACGACTTGAAGGTCGTGGGAAACTTGGGCGCAAAGCTAGCAGTGGCGGAACGCGATAGTGATCTAATCATCCGCGTCCGCGTTCCGACGCTGCTAGCTTTGTACCTGCTTCACGAGTGGTAACTTTGGCGCGACCCCGAGGTTTCACACCAGCTTCAAGTCGTTCTAAAAAGAGTTGATTTAGTGGTTTTCGATGACGCTCAGTAAGTTAGATTGGAACCATGTGTCTCTTTTCAGTAAATAAAAAGTTAATTACAGGAATTTTAAATAATTCGCCGACTTATCGCAAAGATTCATACACATATAATGTCCCCTGGCCATATAACTCACTCGCACAAACCGCATAATTGTAGCTTTCATAACTGCTTATAAACAAATCTGTAAAAAAAAAACAAAAAAACAATTTGTTTAAATGATTGAACAAACTTATTATCATCCCCTGTGCGCCTTTTTGCAGAGTACAGCGTCATTTACAGATCCATCCACACCCCAGAGATCCGTGTAACATTGTAAAATGGCTTCGGTCTTTACTCTTTCCTCTTTTTGGTTTGTTTTTTAGTGTTTCTTCTTCTAGTGTATTTACAAGTTTCTTCTATTTTTCGTCAATATGCTCGCGTCTGATCACCTCCTGTGTGCATGTCACGTTGTGTGTGTGTGTCACCTCGTGCATCACTACCGCTTGATGCACGTTAAAGACCCCAGGCTAGAAGTCGTACTGCCCTGGCAAAATTGCTCATCTACAGCGGGTAACAATGTCGCCATGTTCTGGCAGACTAAACTCCCGCTATATAAACAACTAACAACTAATTGTTCCTGAGGGAGCTGGACGGCTTGGTGTAAACCAAGTTGGCTCACGCAGAAGAAGACGCTGTTCTCCCTAAAAACGCTAGGTAAACGAGGCTTGTGGACAACATAAAAGATGGCGCATCTGTTTTCGTAGCACGCAATTTTGAAACCCAGGAGCGTCGAGATGTGCGCGGATGCGCACTTTGCATTTAGGAAAAAGGTGGATTAATGTTTTATAAGTATTAAAAAAGATTTTCACCAGCCAACGAACATATGTGCAGATAGTTTTCCGCTGTGCAGAGAAGCTGTTACAAATCTGCGATCGACGCAGCGTGCACACAGCACAGATCTCCATGTCGCAGGAGTGGAAATTAAAGTTTCCAGCGCACACCTAACACAAAATGTCTGCTTATCCATAAGCAATCCAGGAAACACTCGACATAAACTACTACTAAAATTGTAGCAACACTATGCAAAAGCCGCTGGAGGAAAAAGACAACCAGTCGTTCTGTCTTCTCTCGTCAACTGACAGAAGGATTCAACTGAAAATCTAATATCAAACGAAAAAGGTGGGAATCCAAAATCCCTGGCTTTTTTCTCCGGATTCGCATCGCACCTCACGCGCCGTTCGACAGACGCGCAAAGCCAAGCGCTTGAAAATACGACCGTGCAAATAAATCCGCAGGAAAGATTCTTCGACGCCGACTTCGCTGGTTCGAGCAAATGTCATCGTCAAACATTTTTATTTTGTCTCTTACGTCTTTGCGATGGAGAAGAAAGCGACGCGTCAGCAGGATGCTTCATGCAGGCGGTAAAATAAATGCAGTTGAAAATAGAGTACATACATGAACCATAGGAAGATGAGCCCGTGTACTAAAAGACAAGAGCGTTTTTTTTCTTTTTTTGTATCGTAGATGTAGTCGGGCGATTGTTTCACTTCTTTTTGAGATCGGCTCAACCTTAAGCAATGTCAACAAAGCTTCTAGGGATTTTTGTTCACATTAATATTTTTGCAAACACGGTCGCACTAAAGCGGAGCTAGACGCTTTTATCGTGCAAGCGTTGTTTCGTCTTTCGTTTGATTTATGATCTAACTCGCTGCAAGTAGTGTTTAAACAAAAGCGTTCCGTAGGCGCGGACTTCTTTGAAACCGTCTTATCTTTGGGACTTAGGTATAAAAATTCGTTACAAATTTTATCGTCAAAGCAAGGACGAGCTTTATTGCGAAATGGCGAATGTACGAGGCATTGTTACGCAAGCTCGTTCTTACACTGTAAGTTATTATATTTTGTTAATCCTGGAGTGAAACAATTAAGGAGAACTACTACCTGGCTAGAGTTTGTGTGTATGGGAAAGTTGACAATAATTTAGAAATATATAAACAAAATAACCAGAAGAAGAGGCGACTACCGGAAAGCACATCTTTGTCCTTACTTTTCTGATTGTTAAAAGATAGTTCAGGTGGACTAACATTTTTTTTTTAGCTTTTGAAGAACAAATATGTTGGTGTTCTGTAACTAAAACGTTAATACATATGTTAAACTGCAACATCGTACAACACAGGTGGAAAGAAAATAGATAAACATGCTGACAGTTCTCTTTAATTGAAAACAGTTTTAAACGTGTTTAGGTTTCGGTTTTCTTATCCGGAGTGCATCTATCCCGGTCCAGCTCCACTGCGGTTCGCGGCCGCGAGTTACCGCCTCGCATCTCTGTCGGATGGAGGGAGGTATGGCGCACGTGTGATGCGGGTCTCGGCCACCGGCGAGCAGCACCGCGGGCGTGGAGACGCGCTCCGATAAGAAACCGAAATCCAGAACGCGTCAAATTGAGCGTTTTACGGAACACCGTAAATGTTGCCCGTACTCTATATGAATTTAAAAAGTTGATTTAGAGGTTTTCGATAATGCTTATTGAGTTTCTCGGTGAAACCATATGTTTATTAACACTAATAAAAATGATAGTACATTTTTGATAATCATTTTATTAACTATGGCATGGTTTTGCAACCCTTGACGTCCCACAAAATCTGGTATTTTGTTCCCGCAGAGAGCTTATTTTTATCTCAAAGTGTATATTTTAGGGATGATTACAAATTTTAGCAGAAACACCCCGTATATTAACGTTTTGATTGCACCATAGAGCCCGGTGCCACCGCTACGATCTTATGTGAACGACTCATCAATCAATTTCTGAACTATGAATCTTGCGCTTAGACTAAAACGTTATCGATATTTTGCGGAATATTTCGGCTAATCAATTCTCACTTAAAATAAGCGTTAATAACTGACTTCTTCCGAACGTACAATATGTCGAGTATTCACACTGGCTTAATCCTTGATCACTGGTCTCATTTTAGAGGCTTCCCTGGTGAAAAGATTAAATGCTTTCATTCGTCAAGCTTTGTGTAATTTAATCTTATTATATATCAAAATTAAGCTATTGCGCTTTTTGAAACCTGATAATAAACGTTATTAATTAAAGTGACCATGAAATGACCTTTTTACTTTTGCCAGATAACTTTTACATTAAACCTTCAACGTTCACTGAATGCCGAACAGGCATCCGTTTTCGTCTCGGTTTATTAACTTCTACACAAAAAATTAATGAAATATCGACTTTTTCTTTCTCTCCAACTGACCGCAAAACAAGTTGCGGCGTAATTTTGACGGTCGTGACGTACCCTGGCACAGGAACCGGAAGTTCTCTCGGCTGTAGGAGAATGGGAGCGTTAGCGGCGGCGAGTTGGGGGTGCGCCGGTAGGTTTTACTGCGCTGATGGCGCTGATGTCACCGACGTATTTTCTGAATCGGCGCCTCTCATCGCCGCGATAGCCATGGACACATCGCAGCTGAGCGAAATTCAATGAGATATGTTGCGCTACAGCGACAGCATGGGACTAGTCCCATACGCCGGTATGCCTGTTGGGAAGTGCGGCGAGTCTTCCGGTGAAGACTCCAGAAGTCAACCCAACTGTCATTGTTGGTAAAAGGCGGCCCGTGTCAGTCGTTTGCAAAGCGACGTAGATGGAAACAAATTGCCGCGGCGTTTTTCGCGGCCTCGGAGATGCAGGAGCGAGCCGACGTTAAAAAAGATACGTTTGAACTACGACAGTGTCAGCAAGAGCCACGTAAATACCTGTTCACACTCGGAGCGGACGCGCGCGTTTGATGGAAGTGCTGTATTCGCGCTGTTGGTAAGCGCTTCGGGACCGATCTTTTACGATTGCAACTCGATACTGACGTGACACTCGGCAAAGGAAGGTTGGACCGGCATTGCACGTAGCTCCCACGAACTGTTATAGCTCGACAGTGACGTGCAGTCGTGTCAGAATAAAAATGGCATACTAATAACAAAGTGTACATACCGTGTTACGAAGGTAATCCATACGGCGTTTATTTGAGCTCTATATCACACAAAACAAGAAGATAGAATCGACGAGAGTCCCTTTTCGACGACAGTGTTCGTCAACACTGCCTCGGAAAACAAGGGGAAGAGATTGACCTCACCTCTTAATCTAAAATTGAGGTCAGCGATCAAACTATAATACGGGAAGGGTCCACAAGGGTCGCGCGGGCATATTCCATTCAGCACGCCAGCCGGTCGTGGGCAGACGGTCTTGGCCAAGTACCGTTGAAGCAACGCTGCGCCGAGTCGGAGTGCCTGCTAGGCCTATCTGCCGAGCTCGCTTGGTCGGGGTCGGTGGATTCGTGGCCGTTGTAGCTTTTCTCGGGTGTTTGTGGATCCAGCGTTCTTGTTCGTCGTGGTCTGTTTCAAGTACTTTTTTCTTGCTGCTTGAAGTCGGGACGCGCGAGAAGAACACGTAGAAAAATAAACGTTCGTTGGTCGTCGCGACCAATAACTGAGCGACGCTGTCGGCCCTACTGCGCTACGTGCAGTAGTTGCTTCGTTTACCACACGATAGATGGCGCTTGGCTCTCAGCATTATCAAATTTGGCAATTTTCGTCACATCTCTAATTATGCTACAAAATGTGGATCTGAATATTATTTAACAAAACTTTTAGGAAACATTCGCCGGCTATTTATTGTTTACGATCGCGGTGCTGGTGAGGTAGGCTCTTACCCAATAGGCGACGTGGATTCGGCTGACGTGCTGCGATTCCGCGGATGCATCGCAGTGAAAAGGCAGAGAGCTTTCGAAGGAAAGAAGGCGCAAAAGAGTCCAGTTTTCTTTTAAAAGTTCTATAGCGAAGAATTTTTTTGGCTCCCTATTTTTGTGTTTTTGTGTTTCTTTTCACACCTTTTACGACGATCGGTGGATGAAATTCGATTTCAGAATCGTTTCATGGTCCCTTAAACAATGATACTCTGTTTTCTTATTTGGATGTATTTTGCCTAAGGCAGTTTGCAGAGTTGACATCTCTTCTTACCGTTTAATCACTATTAGATCCCAAATCTTTACCCACGAAAATTTCATTCTAAAGTTGGAAGATGTCATCCAAGATCAGCAGTTGCTCACTTGACCGTAAAAATTGATAATCTCTAAAAATATATAAAAGGTAGAAGCTAGGAAATTCTCCAGTAAGGTTGTGTTGCCCTGATGGTGGCTTTTTTGAAGAGTTCCTTTTGCATCAAAGAAGAGGGGCCGGGGGGCTAAAGAAATATCCGATTAACTTCCTCGGGGTCTTCAATATCAATTCCAGCGGACCCCCATTCAGACCGATCTAAGAAAAACCAGCAATCTGATCTCGAAACGCCCCACTTCAAAAGGAGGGACGCTACCTTCGAAGGGGAAAATTATCCGAGGGCGAAGCGAGGCGCACTTCATCCCCACGAGTCCATTTTTAGGGCGTTCGAGAAATATGAAAACGGGGCCGCTGCGGACTTCCCCGAAAATTCCGTCACCGAAAGCGAACACGCCAATAAGAAAAGTGATATAAAAAAACAACAAAAAAACATACCGTCCAGTATTTACTTTCTCCCCAAATCCTCGTCCGGCTGATCTATCCCCAAGGTGTGCGCTTCTTAAATAAGTTCTGAAAAAATAGATGCTACGGTTTTTTTTTAGTTTTTTAAAGTTCTTGGAGCGGAAATCTCGGAATGGATACCCTGATATTTTGATAGGATGGGACCTTTCCCTTTTCTCGAGTTCAGATATCGCTGATCCCAGTCATTTATAAACTGATGTTGGTTCGGGGCACATACCTAGGCTTTTTTGTCCTATTTGTTTATTTTTTATTTTTGTTTGTTTGGCAAGATGATTATAGCTTTTTTTGTTTGATAGAACTTCGAAGGAGTAGTCAACACAAACAATTTTCTTACTGTGTCCGCAAACTCTTTCTATACGACGTGAAGAGATTAATTAAGCCTGTGCTTGTGTGCTCTGTTTTCATCAGAAATTTTTACTGTGTGTTGATGTGGGACGCAAGTCATAGAAAACAGCGAGTATTTGCCTGTTGGCAGGAAGAATAATTCCTAATGTGCAACCCGGAAAACAAATTTTTTTTTTTCAGATACAAAGAACACACGCCAGTATTATTAAGAGTGTGTCTCGTTTTCTTTTCGTGTTTCGAGTCCCTTCCTCAGCAGGAGGATGTTTTCCAGGCTGGGAATGGTCACCATTCTGCTACCGTCAATGTTTAATTATATTTAACTGCAGTGTTTTGTTTGTTTTATGTAATGGGATTTTGTAGGATCGGTAAATATAGAGGGGTTATTGGCTGGTGTTCATAAACTTTCCTTCAGAATGAAAGGGTTCATGAAGAGTCCGCTTGTCTGCTCCGTGTTGAAAATAAGCTCGGATTTTTTTTTTTTGTCAGTGGCGGGTGACACAAACATTGCAAAAAGCAGAATTTTCAAAAATATACGAAAGAGTAGACAAAGAGGACGGACAGGACAGGTTTGTCCTGTCCGTCCTCTTTGTCTACTCTTTCCTATATTTTTGAATCTATTACCAACGCGATCAATCCAAGTTCAGAATTTCCGGTTCGGCGGAGAATACCTTTCCTAAGGTGCGACACAGCATCTAATCTTGTTTTAAGATTTCGTGGGGAGACAATATCTACGGGCTGCGTTAAACCCCGCATGATAACTTGATAAGCGAGGTGTCAATATTTTTTTATAGATTTATCTACTTTTCTATTCATGCAACTAAACAAATAAAACTCCCCTTTCCGCAAACGTTTTACAAACAAAACATACCATTTGGTCTTAAGACAAAAATAAGTTTGCGCCGCTTGCTGCAAACTTCAAATGCAAGTGCGAGCTCATGAATGAATAGAACAAGCCACGAGACCACTATATTAATTACGAGGGTCATTAGGCTCGCCGACTGACTAAATCCGCTTCGCTTTGAGATCTTTCTGCTCTTCCCTTATCTTCTACTGTTTCCTGATGACGCCAAAGCGAATACGTGCTATGACCACTAGCGCAGCTCTTCCAACAAGAACGATAAAAGAAGAATACAAAAGCACACAGAGCGTACTTTGCTCACCCCTAAGCTGACACTTCGGTGGAAACTATGCGCTCTTTGGACTAGTCATACATGTACGTTTCGCCACGTGATCACGCTCCGACCCATAATCACGCGCAAAAAGCGGGGTTAGGCGATGAAAGAGAAGCCGTTGATTGGTCAGGGAAGTGCTTAGCTCCCCCTGCCCTGTCAGCTTAGAAGTGTACGCTGTAGAACAACCAGGAAACAGAACCCTTCGGCACGTCCTATTGTTTTCCTTCTGCCGGCTCACCGCTCTCAGCGTAATCAACTTGTTTGTCGACCCGTTTTTGTTACGATCTCTGTGTTCGGCCGCAGATGTGTCTTTTGTGTCTGCGGCAACGCAAACTCATCATCCCCAGCTGACCCCGCACTCTGTTGCCCGCCGAACCGGACACGGCCCAGAGCAGGGAAGCCGCCGCCATATTTTGTCCAACCTCGAAGCTCGACTGGTTTTCGGCGAACTTTCCATTTTCCAGAAAAGATTCGACCAACTTCGGCTTATGGACAGTGTTGCCGGACTTCTAGGCAAATATTAAAAAAAACTGAGACTACAATTTTTTATTTAATTTTTGTACCGTGAATATTGCCATCATGCTGGGGTCAATTAGGAGTGAATTATAAATCGAAATACAGTTGGCACATTTTTTTAGTGAAACAATAAAACAACCTTTGCCACACAGCTTCGCTCAAGAAGTAAAACGAAGCGCTGGAGCAGCGGCCAAACTGCATCACCGCGCTATTCTGCAGCGCGGTGATGCAGTTCTCATGGGCTCCATCTGCACATGCAAACGTGCGTTCTGTGGGGGCCTCCGTTTTCTTCTTCCATATCACATGTTATCGGCGCCTCGAGAGGCGCAATGTTCTTCCTAAAAACACCGCCAGGTGCTCAGCTCTCACGGAAAGATACTCGCCCTTCTCTCCCTCTTGCCCTCAGCGTTATCTCCCCGTGCCGAACGAAACACCTAGCGGTGTTTATCGAAGCAGCGGTTGGAGGCTCGAGACGCCGATAATGCGAGGATTAAACGAGAAAGACAAAGGACACCGCAAACGGCACGCGCGCGTGCGCAGACGGCACCTATTTGTTTCAGCCGGCGCTGATAGGTAGCGTGGCGATGCAGTTTGGCCTACTTCGCCACCGCTCCGCCGCTCCGATTTTACTTTGAGCGAACATCTGCTCATCTTCTATTTACGCAATATATTCTGCTGCCCACACCGATAACAAGTTTTTCTTCGGAATTAGCTAAATCACGGTTGATGAAAAAAATCATTACGCATATTTAAAGATTGACACCTGTGAATATACTCTACAGCGCACCGACTATAGCATGTTAAAACAAATTACAACACATAATTTGGGAAATTCGTCAAAGCTGAAAATTTATCCATGTCAAAAACGTCACTCGGTAGCTCCTTCCATAGATTTGTGGTATGCATCAAAAAAAGGTTCTGCAAGCGTTTTCATTCAAACATGTAACAGGAGTCACCAGCTTTGAATGATGCACTCGTTCAGAGTGGAAGGATCCTGGTCTTAGGTATTTACAGCGTCAGCTGGTTTTCAAAGTTTTGTTCTGGCGCACAGGACTCGAACTCAGTTAGCACTTTTCTCGAACTTTCTGTTAGAAGTTCGAAGACGTCGAACTTGTTCGAACTCGAATATCGGAAGGTTTGGAACATCTCTGGACGAGAACTCGTCTCGCAAAACACTTAATTGTATTCCAATGCCAAATATTCTTTCGTTTTCTTTTTCTTTTTTCTTTTTTTTTTTCACAAGTGAGTACCCTAAAGATTCTGCACATTACGAAGCAGGGCAAACTGAACATTTTGTTCATGAAAGTAGTCTTGGAACGAAAGGAATGAAAACATTAGGCGGTGTAGTCAGTACAGTGCTCAACGTCTGTCTGTAAAAAAGAGCCAGTCCAAAATCAACGAGAACCCGAGGTACTTTCAATTCGCTAGCTTACTTAAGATATAACGAAATCAACCGTCGTTATCAAAACAAAACCGGGAATATCAGTATTAACAGCAAACAGCGCAAACAAGTAAGAAAGGACAAGAAGCTTTTAAGTTTTTTTTTTTACGTTTTATGTCACAGGAATGTTCTGTGATTTGAAAGCTGCTGCAGTGGAAGTGTTAAAACTTGAAAGTATAAAACAGCGAGGCGGGACAATGTCTATAGCAACAGCATAGAATGGCACAACGTTTTATACTCAAGTTTGTATCTTGACAACACGCTGTTTTAGCTGCAGTGGAAGTAAGTGTTGCCTTATCAAAGGAAATTGTGTATAGAAAGCGTTGATTCTTCCATTCTTTCAGACCAAGATAATCTTATCTAAGCGAAACAAGCCCGTCAAGAGCGAATCTTTTAACGTGAACTCCTCATAAACAGGAGGCAATTTTAAGAAATTTAATAAATATTTGGCTGGGCACTTGTTTATTGATTGATTCTGATAATAGGAGTTCCTAATGAAGACAACCAGTCAGAAGAGTTCATACATGTTACTCTAAGGCAGCTAGGTTATACTTCTGTTTTTGTCATGAGTCACAGCCGGACTCTGGATAAGTGCTCGCTGTCTTACGGCCCCTTTCAGTGAGGCATGATAGCACCTATGTCTCTAATGGGGCACTGGCAGATAGAAGGCTCGAAGCGCCACTGGGCGGCCGGGAGCTGCGCGCAGCGTGACCATTGGATGTGTCACTGCTAGGGAAACATTTATGCAATTATGCATGCAGTCAAAAGTATGGGAGCGCTCGCATAAGCGCTGATCAAAGCTGTGCACGCATGCCCTCCTCCTCTTTTTGGAATACCACAGAACGTTGTCCACGAGTATAGACTCTGGTCACAGCCCACTGGAAAAGCCGTCGAAGAAGCGAACGCGTAAATTATTTGGAAACTATGGCGGAGAATGCTATGCCCTATTCTTTGCGCTGTGCTAGAAATGCGACATGCGCGTAACGTGCTGCTAGATTCTCGGTGACTGGTGGTGAACGCTAATTCTGAGCATAGAATTCTAAGAATCACTAGAAAAATAATAATTACAGCGCTGGTCGAACACTTGAATGTTTACTCTCCCCGAGGTAATGTCACGGCACAGAAATCGCACGGTATGAGCATTCCCTCGTCTATTCATTTGATTTCTATTGAAGGAATACTCTGCTAAATGCTTTACTAACGGAAAAAAGAACCTTACGCACACGCTGCAGATGGGTACTTGTTGACAAGAAGGTTTGTTCCTGGTATCGTATTTTCTTACTTGGTTCTCAGGAATTCATCGCTGGGCAGCTAGTGGAAAGACACGCCAGAAGTCTTCCCCGTTGCTCTCTGTGCTATTCGAAACACACCAATACAATACTGGGCCGCGAGAAACGGACCCCTTCGAGCAGTAGGGTGAGCAGGGTGGAACAGCGAGAATGGTAGGGTGACAGCGCCCACACGCAGAAAGATTCACATGTTTTCTCGTGTGACGTAAAAATCCGTATAAAAAAGAAGCGTCCGAATTCAGTCGGGCCGTGACCCAGCAAACTTCTTATACGGAGTATTCGTACAAGTTGGTTTGTAGAGTCAACAAGATTTGCTGACTCTACCAACTTGGCGGGCGACACATTTCTCACCAAAATCAGTGCTCGGCCGTCACATAACTTATGTTAGTCTTATTTTTTATATGTCGATTAAATGAACTGCGATGCTGAGTGAAAAGCCCGTCATCGCCGCAATTTCGATGGAGTTCTTTCAGGATCAAGAAGTCAAAAACAACTATTTTTTTAGAAGTGTGGCCGCGCAAAGCCTTGGCGAAATTTACGCCGTATGCTTCGTCCAAAATATATTTTGGAATAACTTGTAGCTTCAATCATATAAAAAAAAACGCGGAAGGTAAAGGAATAAGATGCAGAAGGAATAAGGCATAATCATTTAACTATTAAATTTTGCATTTGATTTTAACTCATTCTTATACACGCTAAGAGGAAACAGAGGACAATACCAGTCAGGTTAAATGAAAGACTTAGAGAAAACGTGAAATCCTCTAAAGTAGAAAAGCTAAGAAAACTTAAGTTTAGGTTATTACAGACCAAGAGCACGATCATTAATCACCAACTTAAAAATTTGAAAGATTAACTTTCTTGTGCTTTCGACTTCATTGCGTCATTTATTGCGTTTGACCGGGCCGAAGTTTCTAGCCCCTGTATATTTAAAGAATTAGACTTAATGTCTTTTTCGGGGTTATTTAAGGAGACTGTAATACTGCAACACTTTTGGAACTCAAATTTTATAACTCTGTTCACTCCAGGCCCACCAATGAGACAATCACTTCGATTTAACATGCCGCGAATTCGAACTAAATATGGGGAACGTACGCGTATTTATTATGTGTCTCCTATATTCAACAGCATGCCGGAATCCCTATTTGCTGCCACATCAAGACAAAAACTTAAAAAAGCACTACGGAATTTATACCAGTGAACTCAGATTGTGGTTACTTTTTTCCATCTGATTGTTTTTTCTCAGGACAGTGCGTATAGTTCTGCAGTCTTATGCCGTCTTTCGCTCTTCTTTTCCTGGTCCCTGCTTAAAATCGTTTTCTTTTCCTTGAATAAGTTATTTCGATGGTGAATGAGCATTCTATGCTGATGCTACACATACTGAATTTGTCACCTACTGCAGCCGAGCCAGGTACACAAGCCCTTGAGGCTTACACCGGCTCATCATTGTATTTCTTGAAAATGTATGTAATGGAAATAAAGCTATTCTATTCTATTCTATTCAGCAGTTCAACGTTCACTCACACACCTAATGACAATTGAACAACGAAGTATCAGAATTAATTTATATAGATCGGAACAAAGTTCTGTACCATTTCTAAACAGAGAGGAGTGCGCTTGCTCAGCTCTGACGGCACTCAAGCACGTGCTTTTATACCTACGATTTCATTGTCCCATAATGTTGTAACAAAGTAGAGGACCTCAATAGTTTCGTCAGTTTCAAACCTCAGGCTTATGGCGAAAGCGCCGTTTGCGAAAAACCTTGAAGCCCTCTACCGGCAAAGCAGCAAACTTTATTTTTGCATTTTGTTTAAGCTTTAAACAACTATTTATTCTTTACCGCGGTTGCCGCTGAAGGCGCAACAAAACTAAGGGAGTTGCAAAAGAACAAAATAAAATTAGTCGTTAATTGTTTAGAAACTATAGGAGTTTCGTCTGCCAGAATATGGCGACATTGTTATCCACTGGAGATGGAACATTTAGCCAGTGCAGTGCGACTGCTAGCCTAGAGTCTTTAACGGGCGTCACGCAGTTCTGATGCACGACCGCACGCCTGTACGATACTCATCCTGATCGAAAAGGAAAACTGCCCACAGCGCACGCCTGAACGACTTGCTCGAACGACTGAGTTGAAATGCAGAAAGACAGGGATGGCCGGCCGAAAGACAATGAAAACAAAAAAACGACACCAGAAGATAACGGGCAGCTTGATGTTTCTACAAAACGCACACAAAAACAAATTTTCTTCAAGCAGAGTCTGAGGACTCTGAGTGACTGGCGCCCGGCGACCGACTCCGCAGTGTCGAGCTCGCCGCGGCTCCTCCTCTTGGTGCCTCAAGATTTCAATACCGCAGAACAAAGGCGCCGACAGCCGTCAACTTTTCGCTTTTATTTTGATGTTTATGTTTGCTTACTTTTTCCTTAAGGAATTTCGCTTAGAACCTTAGAAGCTAGAAATTAAAATAGGGACACACACACTCACACACGCGCACGCGCACGGACACACAAAGATTAGCTTTTAGCCTCTCGGAATAGATAGATATACTACGTTTCCCCTTATGTTGTACCGCGATGGACGCTACGAGCTACACAAGCCAATTCATAGTTGTTAGCTTGTCTTGTGAGTTCGCGCTCCCCGCGTCGCTTCGCCCAACCGGAAGGACACGTGACACCGTCCGAGCTATAACCTGGCTCCGGTGGCTCGTAGCGCCCTTTGCGGTCCATCGTAAGGTGAACCAAGTATAGAAGTGTACGCCTCCACACTGACTCATCGACGCCGATTCGGGCTGCATGTAGACGTGAAATTTACTTATTTGTTTCATTATTACTGAGCTGTCTCCATCCCGTCGCTGCTGTTTGTTTAGTCAAAACTGAGCCGTTTACGCCACCGTCGCCAATATGTATTTGACTTCGAGCCGCCACCCGCAAGAAGGAGCAGCTTACGTTTCATTACGCTGAACCGTTGCCATGAACTGGTAACCACCACATGATATTACGGTTCCGTTCGGGTCCAGGCTCAATATCGAATGACTGATTTCGTTAACAGTTTTGTTCCGGTTCAGATAAAAATATGTGTTTTGATCAGGTGTCTGGTTCGGGTTCGGTTCGACACCCTGGTTGGAAGTTGCATGCTAATCGCTCGTGATTACAACATCCGCTTTGTCGCGTCTCTTGGCGCCAAGAACGACACCTTGTCTGTCTGCAACTATTTAGTTTCGGTTGCTTCACGGAGGGCGCGCCATCTTCATCCTCGAGGGGCCACAAGACAGTGAGACTATCAAACCGTCAGTCACCTCCATTACAATGATGCTGTCTCAAGAACCACTTAGCATGTGCTAGCAAATTGCGCCATCAGCCCGTAAGCTTAGATGAAAATCAACACAGCTCGCATAAAAGCCGAGCCCATGGCATTCCCACTCCATTTACTTTTGTGTTTAAACAAGTGTTTTTTACACCCTTGTGTAATACCGACACGGGTCCTCAAGGTAAATAAAAAAAAAATTCAGGCGAAAGGTTCATTTATTCTCATTCTATCCCCCAAGTGATGCCGCCATTCGATTCCCATTCCATTCCGCGGTCGCGAAAGTGCGGAATGATTCAGGAATCATTCCAACTCCGGAGTTGGAACTCCGCAACACTGGTAGCAATGTCCCGAGGAGCGCCAGCAGAGAGTGAACGATCTCGGAGGCCATGTGGATACAAAGGGCTGCCCACTAGTCATTCCCACCAGAGCTCACTTGTTCTGACGTCCCAGCGCTCTCTCGTTTCCTCCTCTGCCTCAGTTTCTCGGGCCTTTGGGTTAGTAACTAACCACCGACCCCGCCACGCAAGCACCATTCAAAACGGCAGACGGCCGCGTTCGCCGCAACATCTGCGCATCTGCATACGCAACCTCTCCCCCCCCCCCCCCCTCCCGCCCCCGCAATAAAAAATATCTTATTTTATTGAGTGTTGATTAGACCTTATACGACTCAAGAAAAGGGTTACACATTGCTGTTGCGACACTCCTCTTGCCAAGACCGATGGCTTCCGCTTTCCTCCAACTTGAGGTTCAACGAAGCCTACTACCGCTTCAACTTCCTATGGACCGCAACAGACGCGTCAAGCCACCGGAGTCTATCAAAGCAGCTAGAAGACAAAGGCCTGCTCCTTTCTCCCCAAACGTCATTATTAGGGAGTTTTAGAATAGCGCACGCTAAAGCTTTGCGTGCGCAAAGAATAGCGTCGTCGCCGCTGCGCATGCTCCGAACGCCAACCAAGTTTTGCGCTTTGCGTGCGCAATTTTAGCGTGCGCTATTTCTCGGAAATAGCGTGCGTACGCAAAGAGTCTTTGCGCTTCTCCAAGGAGGATTCGTGATGAGAAGTTGGGTAAAGCCAAGACGAGCAGAGTTTAAAAAATGGCGGCTTTCAGGTTTATGGCGGCGGCTGCTTTGGCGGCGTCGTGAGTGCGACGTCGGCGGCATCCTCGCGACTGCGATTTTCAATACGGGGCGACATTGTACTCGGTTTGGCAACGATCACCGGCAACTTGATGCTTGTGACGCGCGAACATTTCTCGGCGAAGGTACGATGTGCGAAGGTCAGTACACGAGACCTCTCTTGCCGAGGCGACGCAAACGGACACGACCGGTCGACCGCTCGCGTCGCATTTTCATGTTTAAACATCTAAAATGGTATTCTGGACCAAAAACATGCTTTTTTTTCTAAAGTTACAGCATTTCGTGTGTGAAATAAAAATTGTGCCTGTATCTTGGTGGCGTCGCAAGCGCGAGATGCTTGGGCTTTTGCGTCGCGACGGAGAAACGCTATTCTAAAACTCTCTCGCGTCGCGTGCGCTAATACAAGCGCTAAATTTAGCGCTAGCGTGCGCTAAAATTGCGTACGTTATTCTAAAACTCCCTATTAGTGGATTAATGCAGCGCCACCC
>JAZHYW010064569.1:0-17228 GCA_037355805.1 Ixodes ricinus
TTACTGTTATCGATAACAAGTCATGTATAATATAGATACTACAAAAAAAGAAAAAAAAATCTTTGAGGACATCTAAGCATTTCTTACGAGTTGTGAATGCGAAAGCATGAATGTCGTTCTTCGCGCCGCGGCCGTTCCTGCTCCTCTCGGCGGGGGCCGCAGCGCCATGGAGTGTGGGGTGGCGTTCCTCTGAACTATGTCGCGCGCCCGCCAATGAGAGTTTATCCATCAATTCGCTGCTACAGACTACAGCCTTCGCTCTATGCGAGAGGGGAATTTAGGTGCCGTTTGGCGTGGCTTCAAAAGCTGATAACGCCGGTTCGCTCCATGGGACAGTTAATGCTTTCGCATTAATAAGACAGATGGCTACACGAACATCGTCGGCCCAACTTGAAATCAGAAAGGTATGCGCAGCTTGTACGAGGAGACCGCGTGCTATCGGTTTAAATCCGTTAGTGGAGGTACTGTATGCATATACGACAGCCTCATAAAGACGATTGTTTGCGTTCTCACGAGCACAAAAGCAACAAACAACGACGAGTCAGGTCGAAACCCACACAGATACATAACGAGCGTGCGTGTGTGTGTGTGAATGCGTACGTGTGCAAGAGCGGCCAAGAGATTAAAATAGCCATAATTACGCTCAGCCATTACAGGTACTAGTTGACAATAAAGAAACTACACAAGCGTACAAGGCGGACCATGAGAGAAAGGGGAGATAAACAATGGCATCGGTCGTTTCTAAGGAAATTTAAAACTCTCAACAACGCTTGCAAAAAAAAAGTATGTGAAACAGGACGTTGGAATCAACTCCCAGAAATTACTGGCTCCACTGTAAGGATGATACAACTGAAAACCATACATCATGATGTTTTAAGAAGAAAATGCATAAAAAACTAAAGTTTCCAATGCCATGACTACAGACAATTCGATGCCACTTATACCAAACCTCGTTTGTGCCCGAAACAATAGCACATCGATGTGATCGCGAAACTGCTTGCGTAAACTACGCCGAAGTGACCACCCTGACGGATTCTGCTGCACCTACCTCATCGAAATGTGAGGGCACTGCCGTACCGCGGAGAAGCGACACACGCGGAATAGAAGCCGCGATCCTCTAGCTTCGCCGCAGCGCAGCTGCTTGCTTGGTGGAAAAGCACTCTTTCAGAACGGGTTGGTTTCCACATGAGGAAAAACAAAGAAAAAAAAAAGGGCATTTCGTCAACGATGACGTGACAATTCTTCCTTCAGTAAAATTCTGAAGATAAAACCACGGCCATTAGGTACGAAAAAAGAAACGAGGGTGATTAAAAAAATTATACACACCTCTCTGGTGGCCACACTGTTACTTTTCGTACGAGTTTGCTGTGTCCCTAGTCATTGCCGTGCAGGTATGAACAGCAGAAGGGTTTGGATTTGGGCTAGTTGGTTGAACATGTTTAGGGTTAAAAGCGCTAAAAACGACGGACGAGTAGGAGAGACACACACCACAGAGCGCTACTTGCAACTGGTTGCAGTTGCAAGTTGCAAGTAGCGCTCTGTGGTGTGTGTCTCTCCTACTCGTCCGTCGTTTTTAGCGCTTTTAACCCCTAAACAGGTATGAACGTGTTACGTTAGCTCAGTTGTGACTGCGGTGCGCCTCACTTGTAACTTGCACGAAGGAAGAACAGCGTGCAGTACTCATTTTATGTCGTCTGAAAGTGCGTCTGGTGCTGACTTATGCAAACATTTGTGAACAATAATAAAAAAGTGTTATGGCAAAACAAAAGTGTATTTTAGTGAATATTGAAGTTCAAGAAAGGACGCACAAGCGTACGCCACAAAGAAGGAGCCGAACACACGTCCACGTCCACGATTGAGGACAACATTCGTCGTGCACCTCAACTAATTCTGTCGGATAAACGAGTGACAGTGTACGGTGTGGCAAATCATCTACAAATCAGTCAAGGTTCTGTTTACGCAACAATTCACAATTTCGACGAAAATAAAGTCCACAGCCGAGTGCGGATACTTTTTGAATCACCTACGAATAATCTTTTAAACACACTGCGATGTTCTGACAAGCCGCGTAGATGGTTGGTCGTGGTTCTTTTTGGTTATTGTATATTTAAAATTTGGGATTTAAAGGGCAACTCCGCTCAATTCCGAAAAATTTAGGCTTACATGTGATTCCATTTCACAAAGTACTACTCAACAGCTCTACGTCTTCGGATTCGCGAAATGTTGAATATTATTTGTGTAATCTTAATTTAAACATCAGCCGATACCGAAACCGAAACTTCGGTTGCGTCAGGCAACATTGGTCCCGTGTCCTCAGAGTCATGGCCACGTCACGTCGAACCACGTGGTCTTGTGACGTTCGCAGGCGCGAGGTACAGGACACGCGACGCGGGTAGGTCGCTTCGCATGGCGAGGATGGTGATGGCCCGGGGGAGAGGGGAAGGGGAGAACACGAAAGAGGAGAGGGGGAGCGGAGAAACCGGACATGCGATAAACGCGCAGGGCAGCGCAAACTAGCGCATCCGCGTTACGGTGATCACGTGGACGCCGTAGAGCCAACACCGGGAGGAGAAACTCATGACGTCATCGTTCAATTTCGCTCCGAGAAGTAAAAACAACCAAAACGTGAGAATGACGTAGTCATGCCTTTGGCGTAGTGGTTCAACGTTGGCCGCTCCAACCCCGTCGCATTGACTGCGCTGACGATTGCGCCTCACGTCGCACGCTAGAGTTGGCAGATTTCGGCGACTTGGCTCGTTTGAAAGTTTGCTGGCCAGTTTATTAAATATATAGACGGAATTAGATCGTAATATTTGACATGGGGTCTTCCTATATGATACTGAAGAGGGCTGCATAGTTTTCTAAATACCAAAAATGAAGCGGAGTTGTCTTTAAGGAAAGATATTTTAGACTGGCGGGAGATGGTTGACACGTCCCCTCAAAAACGTGCAGCTGGGCAGGTGTCTTTGACAGTTCAAAAACACCAGCAAAAAAATAAGTGTAAAGAAAAAATGAAAGTCGTTATAAATTTTAATGCTGAATTAGAGCGCAGCTCTTGAAGAGGAGGAGGAGGGTATGCGGGGGAGAGTCACTGTGTGACGTCACGAGGGTTGAAACTTTCCCGCTAAAAATGGCGGGAAATTTTCCGCTAAATTAGTGGTGAAATCTTACCCCGTGACGTCACACGTATCCACTCAACCCGGGAAAATTTTTACCGCTAAATTTAGCGGGAAATCTCGCCCCCCCTTAAATTCAGCAGAAGCGGGAAAATTTGCCCTCATGACGTCACACCTGACGTGACGTGTGAGGTCATTATGGGAAACGTCCCATAATTCAACGCGCAGTGACAACGACGGCGTCGCCGCTCAGCCGGAAACAGGGCCTAGCAGCGGAGCCCTAAAACTTTAGCATTGAACAAACTGAAACATTTGAATAACCTCAATGAGTTTTGTCGTGTTCCTACTTAATAAAGCATAGTTTTTTACAGTCCATATGCCAACATGAATCTTCATAAAACCGTCTAGACGTAAAATACAACTGATACACATAAAAAAATAATATTAACTTAATTTAAAAGCTCAGTTTTCCCGAAATCTCCAGAACACGAGGAAAACATTACATTTTCACTTGAAATTATTCTAACCCATAACGGTATTTCAGTTGAATATTATTTGGTTCACCACTAATCTTGTACCTAAAATTACAATTCACTCGTTCTCAACCTAAGTTCTTCGTCGATAGGCGTATGCGCCAGAATGTGAGGGAGATGAGGGACACGAGAGGGCGTGGGAACGTCAGAACACCGAGCTCTGATTGGATAGATTAGTGGGTAGGCCTAAAGCTAGTTGCCCTTGTTTCCACTGCACTCGTCGAACGCGTTCGAATGCGAAAGTCAAACACCGGACACCGGCGTTCCACGTTCTAAAGCGTTTGATAAGTGCAGTGGAGACTGCACTTATCGAAGCGTCCAGTATCATGCACGCTGTACTTGATGCAAATAAAAAGTGTAAACAACAACAACAACAACAAAGGCTGCTAGCTTTGTTTGGAGATTTGTGTTTGTCCTTTGTCCTCCTTGTTCCCCTTCTCCAGGGATTATTTTCGCCATTCTTGTCCAACTCGCTTGCACCCTTGTATTTAATTGCATTATAATTATAGCCTTAAATTGCAAGCTTCACCCTTGTTGGTGCTAGACTGGTGGCAGCTGATAAAGCCCGTTTGTCCTACTGACGTCTAACCCCTGGTTAGCTCAGGTGGTAGAGCGCTCCACCTGTAATGGAGAGGTCCCGGGTCCGATACCAGGCGGATTTTTCGGTCGCTCACCAGTCATCTAGCTGTGTTTGGAGATTTGTGTTTGTCCTTTGTCCCTCTTGTTCCCCTTCTCCGGGAATTATTTTCGTCATTCTTGTCCAGCTCGCTTGCACCTTTGCATTTAATTGCATTATCATCATACCTTTAAGTACCAATCATTCGCAACCGGAGCTCGGTGTTTTGACGCCTCCCTCAGTTATTCGGCGCATAGCTTTCAAAAGCGGTTTCTGATGGTTTTTCTCACAATACACTCGTTGCCGTGACGCAGCGGTGGAACTGACAATTGGTGATTTGGAGCAGCTGTTGTAGCAGGGGAAAAAACGGGTTGTGGGGCAGAGATTCCCACTTTTGAAGCAAACAATTTTGAGCTTTCGTGTTCGAGAATTTTATACAACCTATTTGAAAGCTATCCCGTGGAAAAAACTTCAGTTGTTGGACCGTCAGGAGACAATTTAAAGTGTCATATCCACATGGGACCTAGACGCTACAGATATTTATTTATTTGTAGAACAATCGTACGCTGGTAATTTTGCAGATGTCTCAATTAACCTATTAGGAGTACCGATGGCATCTTTTGGTGTGTGTTTGACGCAAAAATATGTTTTTGGCTACTTCGTAGGATTTGTATCACGATCAGGGTGTCGAACCGAAATGTTTTTCGTTCGGTTTTCGTTCCGGTTCAGGGAAAACGGTTCAGCTCCGGTTCAACTCCGGAGTGAAAAAATAAAGGTTCAAACCGGTTCGAACCGGTTCGTACTCATATGCTACAAAAACAATTGACGACAGCAAAAGATAAACTATGCATATTTTATAAAAGTGTTACATATAGAAAGCAAAGGCTCAGATTACTGTGTGGAACGAACGAGCTAGTGCTGGGGCACCTCGGGACGTGGGTGAAAGCGCAGTTCAATGAAAAGCAGCTGACCGAAGAAGCAGGACGTTGTCAAGCATATCCGGGGAAAGACAGCACCTCTGAGACGATAAAGTGAACTTCAGTGCAGAAAAGGCTCGCTGCACGCTGACCTGCGTCGCAGGCACTCCCAGGGCTACTTGCGCCCATGCGTAGAGTTCTGGATGGCGCTCCCTTTTCTCCTCTCAAAACGCAACACGTTAGCGTCCCTTGAAAGCCGCGGCTCCTTGTCTAGCAATGCTTAGAAGAGCTGTGCGCCTTAATGTTTGTGTTTCTGAGGAGAAAACGTTTTGGTCCTTGCTGTTTCTGCTACCAGAGATCGAAGCTGTTTTGCTGTTTTCTGTAGCTGTAACTGTTGGTTGAATCCCCCCTCCCTTTCCCGGGGCTAGACTTTAATTTCGGACAGATTATTATATCCGCTGAGTTATTTTGAAAGCAGATTAGATGCTGCACAGTATGGCAACTAGTGCAGGTTCTAAAATATCCATCGGCCTTTGTATCGCTTTCTTATCCGATCAGTTGTACAATGAAATCAAGGCGTTTAAAGTAAATTGCACACAACTCTACAAAATTAAAGACAAGAAACACCAAACAAAGCTTGGACTGAACGCCAAAAGAATAAATAAACAAGGACAAAGAGAGGTATAGACAACACTAGGGGTGTTGTCTATACCTCTCTTTGTCCTTTTTTGCGTTTATTCCTAGATGAAAAACCAACTAGCCCAACTCACCGTTTTGCCACCAAACAGGCTCATTAAATGCTCACTTTTGCTGACGTAGGAATCGGGTATGTTTTAGTGTTAAATTTTCTTTAATGAGCCATTTCCGGTCCCCAAGAAAAGTTTGGGACGAATGTGGGCATTTGTTAAAGAAATACATAAGACCAGAAATCCCGAAGAATTTATAGTTACTGTGCTCATTTCGTTTGAGTTCTCGAGACGAACTTTATAAATTATGAAGACGACCGCTATGTGAAAACCTGATAATGGAACGTTACAGAGCTTTCCGCTACCTAATTTTTTCGCTTTCTGACTTCCCACATGAACGAAGCACCGGAAAAATTATTGATCAGTTTTGCCCAGGAAAGAAAAAAATAATTATTTCGGTTCGGCTCAACTCCGGTTTGCGCAAAAAATAATATTTTTTCTTTCATTTTTTGGTTTACTTTTTATGTTAGTGTGTTTTTCGCCACGCACTTTTCACGCAAACTGACTTCGCGTATGAACCGAAAACCGCATGGAAAACATATCGGTTCCGCTCCGGAGCGAGAAAAATTATTTCGTTCCGGGTCAACTCCGGTTCGCTCGAAAATAACGGTTTTTTCCGGTTTTCGGTTCACGGTTCGGGTTCGGTTCAATACCCTGATCACGATGAAGTAATTGTCGCGAGTTCGACATCAAACAGACACTTTTGTGCTGAATCGTATTCAGCCTGCTACTGATCATAGAGCAGCTAAGCCGAGCATTAGCTGCAACCGATCCAATGAGTAGCGCTTGCTATTCATTGTAATCGATGTGAGCACCGTTCGCACAAAAACCTATAACTCTCCGTGAGGCACGTGCAAATAACGGATTTTGGGTTCGAAGCAAATTCAAACTGAATAGTGGTTTTGGCCGAATATTTTTGAATCGAATATTGAAGAGCTGCTGCACACTTTCTCCAAGCCTTTCACTACTATTACACCATGCTTAAACAAAAATTCAGCTAAACTTGCGAAGGTTGTTCCCAAGCTTCTAAGTGCCTAGGTTTTAGCTCTGTTAAATTTAACCTAGCTACATTTATAGACTGTGACCTCAGACAGTTCAATACCAACATTGGGATGGCAAGTAAACAGCAGATTTTTCATAAAATTAGACCTATAAAAAAGCCCAACCATACATAATTGAAGGCATTTATAAATGTTCTTGCTATATAGAAATATCTGAATTAACAAGGAAAAAATAATGAACACAGGGCGTTAGAACATCGCTACCTAAGACATACCCTTGCATAATAGCCACAGTTAAATTTTGAAGATTTTACTGAAATATCAACAATCACAAAGTTTTCTTTTTTAAAATACACCAGGAGCGCACGTGCGTCATACCACTTTGAAGGTGCGTTTTTCGCCTAACCGCGCTGCGGCGAAGCGAGTAGCGAGATCGCGCTGTCGGCTCCGCTTCTTGGCAGTGCACCTGTGCTTGAGGAGAAGCGCACTCAAGGGGCATAACCCGCCGCGATCAACACTTCGAAAAGTACGAATATCACAGTTCATTTTGAAGCGAATATCAAATAGCGTATTATATGGAACTATTTTTCGAAAATTCGAATATTCGCGCAGCACTAGCCTTCGTACATAATACTTAAACATCCGGAAAAAAAACTGTACTTAGTTTTTAGTGGCACTGCCAACAATGCCATCTACCAGACGCTTTCAGCTTCGCTTTAATAAAGTAGAAAGTTCGGTAGTTGCAGTATTGGTAGTGACGATATGCAGGAAATACACAGCGCAAAAGGACATGAAGAAATACCGGATAGAATCTCTGTTCATCCGGTGTGTCTCTTCCCTTTGCGTCCTTTTTGCGCTGTGTATTTTTCTGTTCTATCCGGTGTGTTCTTCCCTTTATGTCCTTTTGCGCTGTGAACTTTTTCACTATGTACATTCAGTTTCCTTCTGGAGAACAGGTCCACTTTGGCGCAGACGTGGCGCAAATTGTGCACAAATACAGCCTTTGGAGCAGCATGTAGCAGATTATTCGTTCTGGCGCAGTTTTGCGCAAATGGCGCGCCAGTTCCACCACTGCGTGACGTTGTCATAAATCCAAATGTGCTTCTTAAACATTTCGCCTTTTTCTTCTACGGGAAACTTGTAAGATGGCAACTCTTTTTATAGAGACACGCCATTCCCACACCCCTATAGCAAACCTGAACCGGGGATAAGATGTTGCGTAACTCGAAGTGCGACGGATGCGACAGACAATTTGCACATCAGCTGAAGGCTCCACATATTCTACGAAGTTTACATCGTAGGAAGCGTCTCGAGGAGCTTCTAATTTACCACTCTACCGCCTTATATACGTTTCGCAAGTCGTCGGAATCCACGAGAAGATCGCGCTTGTCAGTCCGCAGGCGCGCAAAGAATAACGATCAAAGAAAACATGGGAGCTCTCCGCGAGCTTTTGTAATCTCGCAGACGCGGCACGACGCGCCGTGGGCGCCCATTAAACATGCACGCCGTATCCTCGCGTGGGCGTCCCGAGAACATCGAAAGTGACACCCGCGACGACACGACAACACGCCAGTCAGACGAAACCGGAAACGATAAACTATAGCAGCAATGGCGGCAAGCGAGAGGAAAACGTGCAAGACCGCGAATCGCTGTATCTGTTTGTTTGTTTGGTTTTGTCGAACGTGCACGACAGAGACACGTGGGTGATGAGACCGAAAGAATGCGCACGCCAGAACCATCCTGGCAAAAGTAGCAAGGACAGGTCTTTCGAACGCCCAGCCATAGCCTCCTCTATACTCCCAAAGCCTGACAGTTCGACGACGGAGCCATATAGAGTGCCCGGTCGCAGATTTGGAGCGCGAGGATGTGGTAGCGCAGAGCATCAAAGAGCCATTTCTCAGGGAACCTGGACGTCAGCGCACAGCTTTTGCAGCGGCGAGGACTCGAAACACACTTGTTCGCTAGGGTTGAAGTGTGTTTCGGCGTCTCGCCGCAGCGGGCGCCAGTCGACGTGGCTCTCCTCTCATCCGTTGTCTGCCGCTCCACCATTTCCATTTCGGCGGCCGCTTCTCGTGGCGATCTGCCAGGCTTTGGCCAGCATCCAGCAGGCGTTCCATGCCTTCCGCTGTGCTTTGGTTGCGGGCGCTGGCTCAAGGTGCGCGAGACACCGAAGCACGCATGAAGGCGGGACGGCCTGAGCTCGTGCTGCACACCCAGCGCGACTGAATGCCAAGTTACGTCGTATGGAGTCATCGAAGCTATTAACACCGTCATAAAGAAAAGCACAGTTTATCATGAAAAAAAAAGATTGAAATTAATTATTGAAAATAGAATACTAAAATAAAGCATCTCACATGTCACATGGACAATATTTTGGGTTGATTACAACTATGTTTTGTATTTATAAAGAATTATTTGAGATTTGCTTCTTTTAATGCTCACATATTTGTCTTATATTACCTGAAACCAAACAAGTGGCCTTTTTTTCAATTGCTATATATTCTTTTCTTTTATATTCGTGTGATTATTTATTGACAACCCTCAAATTTTCTCAGTGCAACTGGCTGCGAGCCAGCAATCTAAATGTTTATTGAAATAGGACAATGCAGCCCCCTCTGCGACACTACGCAATTGGACAGAAATTACAGGTGCGAATCTGCACTTCGTTAACGTACTACCTGCAAACTCGATTACTTTCTTGTAGCATAACAAAATCATTCACTTTCGCATCCGACTGACTGCAACTTAATTACCCTTTGATGCGATGATACACTAAATTACTTTCGAACCCCAAAAACTAATCATGACCAATTCACTTTGACATCCAAGAAACTGAATTTTCTACCTCAATGACACATCCAATCAACTGGTCAATGTAACCCAATTACTTCGGAACTGTAATTGTGACCGCCGATCCCTTTGCCGTCCAAGAAGAGTTAATTTTCGATTCCACTGACACTAATGCGCTCTTGCGCAAATGTAACTAGCATTCAGGCAACTAGAACCCAACAATCGAGTCACTATTCAATCATCAGCATCCAGGTTGAAACTCAAATACGTTCTTGGTGCAACTTTAAATATAACGCAATCTCTTTCCAAGCGCACCTTTCGCAACTCAAGATCATATCATACTACCAATGTCCTTCAAAAGGAGAGATAGATGAGATAAAAACTGCGTCTGCCATATAATAATAATAAAAAAAAATTTCCTACTTAGACAGGAAACGCGCCAAGCCACACACAGAAGTGAGAATTGATGGCGTCATCAGCGTATAGCATCGTATATACACCGACCCGAGAAGCGGATCCAATAGGTCTCGATTCCAGTCCAAGGCCAGACTTTGTGTCTGACCGACTGCTTTGCCTCGCCGCCACCAGACTATTCCGGGAACGCTTGCCCCGCCTGCGCGCGAACCGCAGCGCGCCAATATAATTCCACGGTCAGCCCTTGCAGAAAACTGCGCGGGTCGGTTGTAAACGCGATTTCCGGGTTCCCATATTTACCGAATAACAGCAATAAATGCACGCCGAATACTAGGCTGCTAACTTCCGCTCTACTCTTCGGCGTTTATTTTATTATACCCCTGGTTATATATCTTGCGTGAGAGCAGTACGCAGTCGATTTGAAGGCAGACACACAGTTACGACGACGCCGCAATTTATACTCTCCCAAACACCCCATGAACACAACCCCAGGTTTAACGCTCCCCTCCCCGCAAACAAAAAAAACATTCCTACACAAAGTGCACAAACCTATAAAATATATACCCCCCCCCCCCGGCCCAGATTGATAATCGTGGATGAACGGGCCTAACGCGAACTTCCTGACGGTTTTCAAGAAATGCTCAGGAAACTGAACGAAGCGCACGTTTCTTGTGTCTTGTACATTCAAAATGTTCCTTACTATACTGTGCATAGCTACTTTCTTTCGTGCTCCTGCCTAGGACACTGACGCCTTCCTTCGCGAGGCACGCCACTGCTTGAGGACTTTCGACCTGAATCGAATTCGAGATCGCTCATATTAAAACGAGTCGGAGACTTCAGCGAGTCAATGCTACAGTCGCCAGCCCCAGCACCTCAGTTATCTTGCGCGAAAACCGTTTTTCTATATATAATATTCAATTGAGCAATCAAAACGTTCCTTACTACTCTAAGGAACATTTTGTCATGTCAGCTATGTCAACTCAAAAATTAGGAAACAAGCCAAGGAGCATTTGTACAGTGCGCAACACTGTTAGCGCAAACGCGAGATCCAGATTTTTTTTTTGCGTTTATTTTGAAAGTGCAATACCAGCGAGCATCAAGTCTTACCGCATGGGTTAGTGTCCAAAATGAGAACTTTCAACCGCAACAGTAGTCCTATCTGACAGCTAGCCTTTCAATTATAAGAAGAAAACAAAACAACTAAAAAAATACGGCGATCGCCTTTTTGTGTTAAACAGTGCCGCGCTCTGTACACGTTTGCTTTCTGGTCGGACGTGTGGTGAAATGTATACAAGAGTTGCCACTCGCAACCCAACGAGCCAAGAGTATACTTAGCAAGCTAGAGAAGGAAACAGAACCAAAACGACACCTATCTTATCAGTCGGAGGATACAAAGTAAATTCAAAACTTGGCTCTGCAACCGTGCGGGAGTGCAGCTTATGTCCGAGTGCGGTTCAAAGGCTAAAAGACTCACAAACATAGCGCGTACACTAAAAGGTCACGGCGCATTCATTACACTCGATTGGTTTAAGTTGGTGGTAACATACGCACAGAAAGACGACCAACGGCGGGACGTTGCGTTTTCGACAATTCTTGACTGTCTCCGTCAGCTCGTTGTGTCGGCTAGGCCCTGACGGTGGAAAAAAAAAAGTATATTGTACCGATACAATGTTCGCACATATACGAGTCTTCGGCCACACCATGCAGCATCCATCTCGGCACGCGCGACTCTAAATTTTTGTGCGCGAAGGTAGGCGTGGAATAAATCGGGACGTTGCCGATACTTTTAATCCTGCATGCGCGCCGCGTATAACCGTGACCCCGGAACCTTTCTGTGGCATTGATTATATTCTCATTCAGACAGAAGAAGCGGAAGCCACCAGCACGACACCTCTAGTTTTCCCGATTTGCGACCTCGGAGGAAAGGTAATGAAGAAAGAAACAATGGCGTCGCGGTAGCAATTAATATAGGGATGTTACGTCACAGATAAATATGCCCCGCCTCTTTCAACTGCCTGCTTCCGTACCTATTACAGCTCGATTCACGAGTCATGAGGTATTGATTTGCTCAGCTTTCGAACGTTAACCGGCGTATCACCTTTTTTAACGATAGCAACATTTAACCACCGAGGTTACGTGGCATAATTTTTTTCTTCTGATATGTTCATGTTAGTATACATTATGTTCTTTTGGTTTTTGAAGTACACCCTTACGTAATGCCTCAGGGCCTATTAAGGTAAAGAAATCATAAATAATTAAACATAGTGTAATAAACTCCAAAGACGCGCATGAAGTAATATAATAAGTATACACCACCCTTAAAACTACAATGCTACCGTAAAAAAGAAATATATAAAGAAAGAGGGGGGGGGGAGGCAGACGAAAAAAACAAACGAAGAAGCTCTCCAGACTGTTTGGCGGCTGGCAGTGCTCAGCACAGCCGCGTTTGCACGGAAACGTGCTCCAAGATACACACGTTCTGCAGTCACACGGGCGGTTGGAAAACGCTCACTATTGGCGGCTGAGGCGTCGCGAAGGCAGCCTGTGAAATGTTGATGTTGAGGCCCATCACAGTTTACGACTGTTACGAATACCGCACGAAGCGCAGTAGTCGCGACCACTAAGGGGTTCCCATCTCGATATTAGCTGCGAAAAAGTCCCGCGATAAAGCTACGAGAGGACAGGGCAAGTAAGGAGAAAATCCACGGATGCCTTCTGGAAGGCTAACGACAATTTAGCGGTTCGAAAACGTTTCAGCGAACGAACGACGCTCCTGAAAAAATTACCAGCGACCTCTAAAAAGTCGTATAAATGCATGGAATGCAGTATTTAATATCGTTTAAATTTGTTTAGAAGACATTAAACAGTCGTTTTCGGAGACGTCGCATGATCTGACGGGACGCGACGTGGTCACGTGACCTGACGGGTTCCGAGTCGCGGTGTCATATGGTACGATAACGTCACACGATGACGTGAAGCTGCCGGCTAAATTTGGCGGAGAAAAGCCAGGAGGGACGGACAAAGTTCCGAGCCAAGAAAAAATAAAATAACGGAACGACGTAACAACTTGTCTTAGGGTTGAGATTGGGATGTCTCCTAACCTGTGCGTTTTTTCGTAAAATAATAATAATAATAATAATAAAGTATCCGATTTAAAGTTTTAACAAAAGCCTCCATAAGTCACGGGTATGAAAAAGATGTCAGTAGAGTTTCTTCCGTGCGGTTAGACTAACCCATCAAATGAACACCGCAATTAGGTTCAAGTAAGCATCTAACCAATCTTCTCCACATCTTACTATGTTGCAACAGAATATAACAAAACTTCTCGCGGTCACACTCCCTTCTATTGCAGTTTTAATTTGCACGACGTTTCCGGACGGTGTGGCGAGGCGAAAAACGCTGACTCATTGTGGTGTAGCCTGCGCGGCGTCTGCTATTCCGCAGGAGGGGTCTAGTGCGCATGCTCAGAACGGCGTTCCACAGCCCAGCAGACAAAGATGGCAGCGCGGAAGAGACGACTGTATGAATAATCTATAAATGGTGTCGTGTCTTCTACATTATCCCTTGGCGCAAACGAAATGATATGCGCATGACACGAACTGCGCTCGCGCGTGCTCAGTTTAACCTCGCCGAGGACGTGTAAAGCCCCACCACCAACAGAAACTTATACGAGGTCAAGACCTTGTAGTCGTCACGAAATTTATCGGCCGCAATGAAACCGAGCAGGACTCAGCCAGTGAGGGCAATATATTTTAAATGAGCGCATAAGACGGGCGAGCGAGCACTACCTTAATGGCTTCGACCTGAATTCGACATCGGGCCTAATGGGTCGAGTCAGACGAGCGAGCAATACGGATAGGACGGCCGGGCAGCCTTCGGAGAATGAAGCGAGACGCGCTTTTAAAAGCCAGCGACGACATCCGATCCCGATAGTAAGTATACACGCGCGTTCGTCCACGTGCGCGAACGTAACCTCGCGGACCATCAGCATTTGCTTTTTTAGTTTCGGGTTAGCTCGCGAAAAGCAGATTTGTCAGCGAAGATCAGACGATTATTTCGTTTTTTTCTTCTCATTCTCGAAGGCGAGTTTTGGGCGAGGAATTAAAGGTGAATAAAACGGAGAACACGAGGTCACAACCGGAACACACGAGCCAAGTCGGATGCAAAACAAAATCGCTGAGAGACTGAGAGAGAGAGAGAGAGAGAGAGAGATTCGATAATCGAAGTAGATTTCCTCACGACAGAACGACTTTTCAAGTTGCTGTTTTAAAAACCGACGCGCTCCAGAACACTCGTAAATAATTCATCGTCGTTTTTTATTTCTGTTTTTCTTTTAGTATTTAATGACTGCCATTAAAACTTCTGACAGCTGTAAAAGAAGGTGCTCAATTAGTCGAGCACTGAGGACGAGAGAATGAGGTTAAGCCTCGTCTTGACCGCTCCCGCACAGTGAACGGCCTGATCACGAAAGTTAAAATCCGTACCTCAGTAAAACGCGCCGAGGTCGTGTTCCGCGTTTTCGGGCAGTGTATACGTGTGTATGTCCTCCGGGCCTGTCAACAATCGCTTCCTACATAATAATAAAAATAAAAAAAGAAGAGGACAAGTTGAAGCATTGACACTAGAATGATAATCGAAACTATTTGCTGGGCAAAGTAAATACCTCGTTGTAATCAAAAGGAAGAAGTTGAACCAGAAACTAGCCCGGTGAAACAATATCGGGGCGGCACTCCAAGTGCCGACGGATCACTCCGAAGATTATGAGTGATAACTATGGGTTTTATGGTGCAACAGCATCGTAGGCCAAACTAATCACTCCGAAATTCGAAGAGCCTACTTGAATATCCAGATATATAGAGCCTTCACGTTCAAGGCCGATCTGAAACCTAGCTCCCGTATCATACCATTAATGAGATAGGTGAAACGAAGGCACAAAATGTGGAGAACGTAAAGGAATTAACAATACGACTCAGTGTGCGTGTTATCACATCAACATCAATGAAGTCACTATAGCTCTCAAAGGAAAGCAATGACGAAGTCTTCTGGGAGTGGTGCAGAATTGTAACGCCTTAGTTCGTGTGCTTTAGTAACTCTGTGATTAACTACTTTTGGAGCAGAGTATCTGTTGTGGTCGTAATGAAATTACATTTCCGAAGTGATTGACCCGAATATGGTCCTACGAGAACGACAAGGTCGCTCGCCGACACGCCACGTACACCTTGGTAGCGGCGAGCCAATCAGAGACGCTAGAAATGAGGCACGTGACATCGTCAGTACGCATTTCCCAATAGAGGTTGGTACTCCCGCGGAGAACACTACAGTCACGTGCTTCGCTCCGTGTCTCTGAATGGCTCGAGGGAGCCGTACCGTTTCGCTGTGCCAAGGCATGCTAAAAGAGAATTGAAGGAGCGGTTTTGCGGACGATTGTTCCGAGTCAACAGCGGAACGCCGTCTGCTTTTTGTCGGTGGCCGTTCGTCGCGCTGAGACTCGACGTCTAGACGGAGGTGAGGTCATACGGGAAGTGTACAATTCGTAAAGATTTTTTTTTATTTTTATTTTGCTTTTGCAATCAGCGTGCGAAGGAGACCGGGAAAAGAGGCCGTTCGTAGCATCCATCAATCGCGCAAGAGACAGGCCAGTCTTGTCGGGAAGACCTTTACACGCTGTCGAAATCGGAATTGCAGAGAGTACCAGGGAGGGGATCGGTGGTTGAGTGTAGAATGAGTAAGCGAATACTGCATATGCTCCATTTAGTTTCTCTAGCTCAGTGTGGTGTAACTGTATACGCGCGCCTGTAGCCGAGTGCATACTAGCGCGCGCCGCAGCTCGGAGCACCTGGAGCGAAAGCTCGCGCAGCAGCACCCAGAGATGGTCAGAATCCCCGCTCCAGCCGGATTTCGATACGGACGGTCATTCTACCGACATCCGGTCGTACTATCGCTGCACTCCGTTCGTCCCTAAGCCGACAGGGAGGTGGATCTCGCACCGCGTGATCACACTTGCTGCACGTACTATCGGACGGAGAGTGAAGTCCGGCGATACAAGTAAGCCGATAGAATAGTTCGGCGATAACGAAGTTTACACCGCCCTATCAGCTTAGCGGTTAGCAGTCGCTCTGTCCCGACCAAATTGCCTTCTACGGCGGAAACACCAGAGACGACACATTAAGGCAGACTGATCCATCGCTTAGACACGCAGAGACGCAATTTTTAGCCAGACTGACTTACCGCTTTCTGAATATCAGCGCAACAAACTCCGAAAGAACCGTACGAAACCAAAAAGAACAAGTACATCGGTACAGGGACGCGTTCGCCGCAACAAATCAGAGCGATACAGTACAACCACGAAACATTTACGCAACCCGCACAAGGAGAGAAATAAATAAACTAAAAGATGGCTGTGGAGAGACAACTACACAGAAACAATGGAACGATAAAACTAGCAAATAATGAAGACGAAAGAATCCGTGCTATCTACTGTCCTAGCCTTTTCGCCACAGGATGTCCGATTTTCGTGTCTGCGCGCGAGTGACGGAAGCTCGGCCACGCATCGCGTCTCTTGCAACTTTGCCGGCTCGAATTTCGCGCGGATGAAGACACCGCGTGGCAGATCGGAGGCCCCGAATCCACGACATCGTTTCCGCGGTTTCCGCGATGCGCCATGTCTCCGGCGTGATTCATGGCGCTCGTCGACGCCTCTGGGTCAGTGTCATCAACGTCGCGCGTAGGATACGTGCGCGTCGATATAGGTGCGTCGACTCCAACGCGGGTATTTCCGCGCAGACTGACACATGGGTATGGGGTCATTCCCGCCGACAAGTGCACGCGTTCAATATGCCGTTCCATATAACGAGTATTCGGGGCTCGGAGTTTACGCTCGTGTTCACTGATGGCTCGATAGTAATCCTGGTGCGAAACGCAGTAGACGTAGAAAAAAACTCCGCTCTTTGCACAGCAAATGTTGTAAAGTTTTCTCTCGGGTAATGCCGTCGGCCGATATGGGTAAAAGAATGAATGAATGCATGCCACCCGATTGTTACAGAGCGTGTTCCAAAAATAAAACAAATATTTAAAATTATTTTTTTCCCTTTTTAT
>JAZHYW010064570.1:0-20649 GCA_037355805.1 Ixodes ricinus
CAGCCGCAGAGGACATGTGGCACACGACAAACAAAATGACACTGAAATATTATACTGTTTTTTCATGAAGAAGCATTAGTTTAATGCACCACAAAATAAGGCATCAACTCACGTCAAGATGCCATCCACCAGAAGTCCATAGTGGTGAATGAACCAGACTTTGGGAACTTAAAGATATTGCTGTTGTACTGATATTCCAGCATAAACACGGCAAGCAGGTTGATATCAGTTCGTCGTTTGTTCACCATATGACCTGCAACAACACCACCGAGGCCTGGAGATCGAGGCCGAGTCAACGGCGATGACGATGGAGCGATAATGGATGACCGATCGATCCAGAAACCACATCGAGAACGCCAACAGAAACGCCCGTCCTGCGGCGGAGACAATGTCCTGATGAGTGACCTTCCAGCCGTCGCTTTCACGTACGGGTTGGCAAACAAGAAAGGTATGCCAACAAACGGTTTTTAGCAGCCACCATACCGTCGACCAGATTCACTTTCCAGCGGCGAGGTGCCGTACTGAATGACAAACGTTAACGGTAATAAAACGTCGTCAGCCAGTTACGGTTGTACTGATTTACCGTTTTTGCGGGAAGTTTATAACGATGTACGGTGTTTGCATAAAGGTGAATAAACAAATACGGTAATAGAGCGATAATGGTATACGGCCAAACGCACGCCATCATAACGGCGAACGCTGCAGCAAGCACGAATGAGCGCCCACGACAATGTCCAGCGCAAAAACGCGCGAGCAGGTTAATTAGCTGGTGAGCATTACGCGCCGACCAGCACGCCTTTCAGTTGCCCAGCCACTGACGCAGCGTTTTGTCAGCGTTGCTGGATGCCTGCTTAACGCCATCTTCACGTAAACGCGCGATGGAGAAGATAACAGATCAAACATCATAGTGTACAGGATGACGTCACGTACAGGGCTTAGAGCTCATTACTGTGCAGGCTCGCATGTATAGACCTTTCCAGCGGCAGTCTCGAACGAAGCGATTTACAGCGCGCGTCCCTGGTTTTGAGAGGGTAATGTCAGTGTTGCCCGACTGCGCTGGGCGCGTGGGTGGCTTAGAGTCAGTGGGCTGTAGCAGCCTGCGTAGCCACAATTCCGGACGCTGGTGGAGGCGAAATTGCCGCGTTCTATTTTTTATTTTGTGTTCTATGGCGACCAGAGTTTTTGAGTTTTAAAGAATGCATTGTACTATGTTTGGGGAACAAAAATAGAAATGAAAGCTGTCATGGGTGAGTCCGTGCGCAAGACAGAACAACTGCAACTTGAATGTTTGTTTCATTTTATGTTGATATTTTTGCTGCACCATACACTCAGCCGTGTCAATCTACAAAGGTCTTACAACTGTTGAAAATTTTTGACCACGCAGGATATCTGAACTGCATAGATATTCCCCGCCCACAACATAAAATTCAGCGGAGGAGAGGAGGAAAACTTTATTCAAAAGCTCAAGGTCCGAGCCGTCTTAATCTTCCGCACTGGAGGAGGAATCGTCCTCTATAACTTGGGTTAGGGTTCTTCGTTGCGGAGGGTCTAGGATCTCCCGCACATGAAGAAGTAGGAGAGGCCAGAGCTCGTTTTGTAGGTCAGGAGGAGGAGCGGCCCAGTTTACCCAGGAGTAGGGGAGGTGGGCAGGGAAGTTCAGAGGAGTGGGGTGAGTGCGGGAGCTTATGGCTCTTGGGCAGAGCCAGTAGGTGTGCTCGTTCGATGGGTATCCCCCGCATACCTGACACGAAGGCTGTCCGGGGCGGCCCTGTATGTAGTGATTGTATTGATCGCAGGGTAGGGAGTTAGTCTGTGCTTGGCGAATGAGGCTGGCGTCTGCTCTGTTGAAGATGGTGGAGGGTGATGAGAGGGTGCACCGCTGGTGTCGAAGCAGCCGGAGATGTTCTCTTCGTTCCTTGTGATTAGAGGCGCGAGCTTCTCGGGGTTGTATGGTTCCGGCCAAGGCTTCGGAGGGCCCGGAGGATTGCTTGCGCGGGCCAGAGCGTGTGCACGCTCATTCTCCGGAATGCCTTGATGGCCGGGAACCCATTCGAGACGAACGTGGAGTTGAGGGTGAGTGTCCATGTAGTCCTGAAGGGTAGTGCGGGTGTGATCTGGCAGGCCTTGACATTCAAATGCTCGCAGCGCAGCCTGGCTATCGGATCTGATTGTGATAGTCGAGGTGGAGTGGTCATGAAGGGTGATGGCTTCCTCGATCGCTTGGATCTCCGCCGCAGTTGGGGAAGGGACGCCGCAGTGTAGGCGGGTAGATGTGGAGTGGGGGCCGATGACTGCAGTGATGATCCGATCTGGTTGGATATGAGCGTCTGTGTAGTATGTGTCGTGAGATAGCGTCGGGAGGTAGTGAGCATAGTTTTGACGGCGCGTCTTGTTCCTATCTGGATCCATGTTTCGTGGAATGGGGCGTACTTCTATTCGTGGCACGCCGTCCCATGGTGGTGGGGGCGGAGGGATGGGGGGCAGGTGCTCCGTAGGATGGCCTAGGCTTTGAAGGATTGCCCGTCCCTGTCTGGAGGTTGAGAGACGGTGTAACTGGGCCTGGTGATGGGCCGCTGTTTTCTCTTCAAGTGTGTTGAAAAGTGCAGTGTCCGCTATTTTGGTATTGGCGGCATATACGGGAACTCCCAGGGCAGTACGGGTGAACTTGCGGAGGGAAGCCTCGATTTTGTTTGTCTGGGTGGTAGTGAGGGTTTGATATGGATACGCATACATGAGTCGAGTGTACGCGAGTGCCTCGATCACTTTGCGAAGTTCGTGCTCCCGTAAGCCGTGGCGTTGTCGTGTGATACGCCGGAGCATATGGAGAATTTGCTCTAGTTGTTTTAGAATGGTCTTTACCCAGATCGTGCTTCGTCCGTCATGTTGGAAGATGAATCCAAGAATTTTGATGTGGTTGCGGCGGGGTATAGGGTTATTATCGATACGCAGTTGGATGAGGTTGCGGTATGCATCTCCTTTTTTGGTGTCATCGTTGGAGACCACAACATAAGCGGATTTGTCAGGGGAGCAGGTGAGGCCTACGCTGCGGGCGTGGCTTTGGATGATGTCGAGTCCTGTCTGGATAGTTTCCTCTTGTTTTGCTGGGCTGCCAGTTGAGGACCATATGGTTACATCGTCTGCATAAATGGCATGTTGGAGGCCAGGGACTTTTGAGAGTTTGTGTGGAAGATCCTTCATGACGAGGTTAAATAGTGTTGGTGATAAGACAGAGCCTTGTGGTGTTCCCTTGGTGAGAGGGTGAGGATCAGATGGGTTACCGTCCGGGCCTATGATTCTAATTGTTCGATCCGTAAGGAAGTTCTTAATGTAATTAAAAAGTCTCGAACCAGGGCGAGTGTCTGCGAGGTTGTGTAGAATTGCCGAGTGGTCTACCCCATCAAAAGCCTTTTTAATGTCCACTCCGGCAATTGTACGGAGTTGTGCTGTGCTTTTGTAAGCGTATATATCTTCACGGATGCGGCGGGCGACGTCCTGAGTGCTAACATGGGAGCGGAATCCGACCATGGTGGGAGCAAGGTGGTTGTGAGCGTCGAGGTGCCACTCCAGCCGAATAAGCGCCATCTTCTCCATTAGTTTTCCCAAACAGGAGGTCATGGAGATGAGGCGGAGGTTGTTGATGGTGGTTGGGGGTTTACCAGGTTTCGGGATGACTAGGACGTTGGCAGTTTTCCACGACGCAGGGATGTTTCCAGAGCGCCATACCTCATTAAGAATATCTAGGAGTTCAAGTAGCTTCATGTCAGGGAGATTTCGGAGGATTCCGTACGTGATTTTGTCAGGTCCAGGAGATGTGGTACGCGTAAAAGAACGAAGGGCTGTAAAGAGCTCCTCGAACGTGAAGTCCGAGTTGATACCCTCTGCCTCAGGCTCGGGTGGTGATTGGGGATAGTAAAGGTTTTGAATGCTTTGTAGAGAGTGCGGATAGAAAACATCTCTGATTTGGTCGGTGAGTTCCGATGGCGACGCGTCTAATGCCAGTTGCAGTTTCTGTAAAGTGTTACGGGGTCGGCTCTGGCCCAGCAGGGTGCGCATGATCTGCCACACTCTAGGAGTGTGGAGGTGATCATTCATATTGTCGCATGTCTTGAGCCATGTGTCCGTGGCTAGTTGGTCTGCATACTCCTGAGCTTCGTAGGTAAGGCATGCGATCTTCTCTTGTAGGGTGGTGCTGGATTTGTTCTTCTTCCAGGCCTTAACGACTTTGCGGCGTTTGCTCCAAATGTTGAGGAGGTGGGTGTCAATATAAGGGTGCTCTTCAGTGCGCTTAACATGGCGCGTATATTTCGCCACGGTGTTCATGATGTTGGCGCACCATGCTGTTGGATCAGGGTTAGACGCGGAAAGGTCCTCGATCGCCTTTCTGGCTTTCGGCCAGTCTACAATTTGGGATATAGGGCTTCGTGAGTGCCGTTGCCGGGTGCCGTGTTTGGGGGTTAGGGTGATCTGTATGATATGGTGGTCACTACCTAGGTTCTCGTCAGTGTTGTCCCAACTTGCACTCATGGCGCTGCGTATCCATGTCAGGTCTGGGGTTGTATCGTTTTCTCGGGCTGTGCCCTGGCGTGTCGGAGTGGACGTATCGTTCAGGAGAGTAAGGTGGTGCAGGCCTGCGAAAGCGTCCAGTTTCCTGCCTAGTGCGGAGGTCCGGTCGTATCCACAGTTGGGGTGCGGACAGTTGAAGTCTCCCAGGAGGAGGAGAGTCGATGGTGCCTTGGCTGCTACAACAGGCGTCTGGAGAGGTGGGAGGGGGAGTCGTGACCACGTGGGGTCCAGTAGGCATTGATGATGGAGATCTTTTGTCCGTGGTAAGTGGAGTGGGTGATTACGTGCTCCTTGGTGGGGGAGTTGAGGAGCCCGGAATCGTCCTGGATGGTTGGGATTTGTTTGCGCACGTATGTGACCGTCATTGCTTGAGGGGAGGGGTGTTTGGTGTCCTTTGTGTCTAGGGACGATGCTGGGTTGTATAAAACTGTCGTAGCCGGGAAGGGGAAAGTTGCCGTAGGTCTCTTGGAGGGCAATGATATCCGGCTGCGTCCCTGCGTGAAGCATACACTGCAGGAGGGTGTTCTTTTTGCGTTTGAGGCTGCGACAGTTCCATTGCCATATGACGAGAGAGGTTTGGGTTGGTGTAGGGTGATGAAGGGCGTCAGGCATTTTGGACCTCCGGGGTTTCTTCCATGGTGTTTGTTTGGTGGTAGGCAGCACGTTTGCGGGGGTGCTCCTCGTAGGGTGATGAGGTATTGTTCGAGTTTGTCGATGCGGTCGGCTAGTCGTTGGACGGCTTGCATAATGGGGGCGAGGGCTTGTTGGATCATTTCGATGATGTCGCAGTGGGAGCGGGAGCGAGGAAGCGAAGGAGCGAGGAAGGACGACGAAGGAGCAAAGGACCGAAGGAGCGAGGAAGGACGACGGGTTTTTGACAAGTGTCGTTTGTGCCATATTTGAAGCGCGCTATAGCCGAAACTATTTATGGTAGAGGTGTTAAACCTTTTAAGAATGATTTATGTATAGCCTAGGTAAGTGTCGTCTTAAGATATGATTATTGTTGTTCAAGATAAGTTTTGAAGAAATGTCCAAACATGTATCTACGGGCAATTATGCCCTAAACGTGGTGATGTTTTTCGTCTAAATTGTTTGAGGTAAATTGTTTGAGGTCCGAAATATCTGGGGAGGGGGGGGACTGGAGCCCCCTCCCCTAGATATTTCGGACAATGAATGAAAACAATACGGGGAAAGAGGGCGCGGTCGAGCTTATTTTAATCTGAGACTGGAGCCCCCCCCCCCCCCCCCTGTTTTCTCTTCCGACGCCACTGGTATGGTAGAACGCTCCTCGACCTCCAGTTGCTATCGGCTTCTGTGCTTTTTGCTCGGCGTTTCTTCCGTCCCGGAAAATAAACCTCGAAAGCAATTACAAACTAAAAAATTGTCAAGGTGCAGGCGAGTTGGTGTATGCTGATCATGATGCAAAATCCTGCGACTGGAATGAAATTCAAAAGAAAAAGTGTAAGAAGAAAGAAAAAAAGGGGACAGGACAACGTCTCCAACTCTGCTGAGTTTAGTTTGAGACGTTGTCCTGAGCTGAGTTTTCAGCTTAGTTGAGTCTGAGTCGTTGTCCTGAGCTGAGTTTGAGACAATGTCCTGTCCCCTTTTAGAGCGCAGCTCTTAGGCGCCCGTTTCCGGCTCGAGGCGGCGTCGCCGTCGCCGTCGGCGTGGATCGCGCGGTGCATCATGGGAAATATCCCATAATGCACCGCGCAGAAAGGAGGAGGCAGGAGGAGGGAGAGGAGGAGGGGGAAGAGGAAGGGGAGGGAGGAGGAGGAAGTGGAGGAGGAAGGAGGAGGTGGAGGAGGAAGGAAGAGGGGGGAGGAGGATCAGGGGAGGGATGGATGGATGGAAATAACTTTATTTATATATAGAGGTGGAGGCGGTTATGTCCGCGCTCCTTCGGCAGTTAGCCACACCTGGTGGCCGGAAGCCCATGGGCCTCGGCGACCTCGGCAGCCCGACGGACCACCTGTAATTGGGTGGTTGGGTCTGAGCTGCGCAGTGCAGCGTCCCACCGCTCCTCCGAGGAGAAGGGAGAGAGATGGGAAGAGGGACACTCCCATAATATATGGGAGAGGGTAGCTCTGGCGCTGCAGAAAATGCAGGTGGGATTGTAGAGGGATGGGTATATGTGGGAGAGGACGAGAGGGCTGGGGAAGGAGTGTGTCTGGAGCTGGCGCCACATAACACTCTCTTCCCGGGAGAGGGCTTGGGTCGGAGGAGGGTAAAGGCGGCGGGAGAGACGGTAATGTGAGGTAATGTCATAGAAGCCGACTAGACGTTCGCGCGCTGAACGAGCCCCGCGGTCTCGAGACTGGGTCCATCCCGCCCGGACGGTGTATCCTCGGGCTGTGGAATGGGCCAACTCGTTTCCGCAGAGTCCCGCGTGCGCTGGCGTCCAGATTAAGCTGACATCTGATTCAAACGAATTAAGAGGTTTGGCTCTCAGGATAATTTGGGCCGGGGCTGATATGTAACCTTTAGCGAAATTTAGGATGGCGGCTTTTGAATCAGATACGATGACCTTGGGACATGGCGTGGCGGTGAGGGCAAGTGCAATGGCGGCCTCTTCCGCCTGCTCCGGGAAAGCAGTAAAGACCGTGGCACAAGTTTTCACCTGGCCCGTGGAGGTGACCGCTACGGCTGCGAATGCCGGCCGGTGTCCGTATTCAGCCGCGTCCACATAGAGGACGTCCGACCGATGAGTAAATAACTTATGATGAGTGGAGGCTCTACTGCGCCGACGACCCTCGTGGAATGTGGGGTGCATATTTCGCGGGAGGGGAGCTACTACCAGGCGGGAGTGTATCTCTCGTGGAATGGCTTGTTTAGGGGTCCATTCTGTGGGGGGATTAAGATTCAAACGGGATAGGATTTGACGGCCGGTGGAAGAGCGCGAGAGGCGTTCGTATTGGCCTGTACGGTGTGCCTCAACTAGCTCGGATGCTGTGTTATGAAGTCCTAAGCTAAGGAGACGCTGTGTAGAAGTATTATGTGGTAGTTTGAGGGCGACCCTAAATGCTTGACGGATAAGTATGTCAATCTTGTTGGTTTCAGTAACTGTAAGGTGGAGATAAGGCAGTGTGTAAGTGAGGCGGCTAAGGACAAAGGCATGTAGCAGGCGAATCAAGTCTTTCTCATGCAGTCCTTTGTGCCGCATAGTGATTCGGAGTATGAGCCGAATGCTTTGTTGCACTTGGGAGGAAAATTTGGCGATAAAATCAGAGTTCTTACGATTATTTTGAATTAGCAGTCCAAGCACTCGCAAGGTGGTGACAATAGGGACCGGTTCTTCGTTAACGCACACCCTGATATTGGGAGAAGTGTGGGATCGGTCTGTGGGAGGTGGTAAGAGGAGGAGTGCAGACTTGGTCGGAGAGCATGCTAACCCAGCTTGGGCGGCAATGGTGCATACCGTGTGAACACCAAGCTTGAGGGTTTCCTCCAGTTCAGCATCACTGCCCTTGGTGACCCATAGGGTGATGTCATCCGCGTACATGCTATGATGTAGACCGGGGATGGCAGCTAAGGCGGGTGGTAGTTTGAGAAGCGCGAGATTAAATAGTAAAGGAGAGAGGACAGCTCCCTGGGGGGTGCCTCTTCCGCCTATTTGGATCTCGGAGGAGGTGAGGTCTCCAATTTGGAGGATGGCGGAGCGGTTAGAAAGAAAGTCTTTAATATAGTTATAGACGCGCTCTCCAGGATTAGTGCTGGCGAGGCCTTGTAGGATCGTAATATGTGATACCTGATCAAATGCCTTAGTTAAATCTAGGGCTAGTATGGCCTGGGTATCATAGTGTCTAGGGGGAGTGATTATGTCGTGGTGAAGCTCTAGCATGATGTCCTGTGTAGAGAGGTCAGCTCTAAAGCCCACCATCGTTGGAGGTAATTGATCACTATCCTCTAAGTATCGCGTGAGGCGGGTGTGGACGGCGTGCTCGAAAAGTTTTCCGAGGCAAGAAGTGAGGGAAATTGGCCTAAGGTTTTCTAGCGCCAATGGTTTGCCCGGTTTAGGAATCAAGACGATTTTGGCTTGTTTCCAGATAGCTGGGATGGCGCCATTATGCCAGCACTCGTTGAAATAGGCCGTAATGGATTCCAGGGAACGAGTGTCCATGTTACGAATGGCTTTATTTGTGATATGATCTAATCCGGGGGCAGAAGCTGTGCGTAGCTTGAGGATCGCCGCTCGAATTTCCGAATGGGTGAAATCTCGGTCTAGGTCGGGATTAGCGATGCCAGGATAATTCGGTAGGGGTTGGGTGGGGAAGTCGGGAAGGTATTTTTCCTGCGCTTCCTGTATCAGGTCTGCCTCCGTGCCAGGGTATTTATGAAGAAGTGTCGTCATGCGCAGGCGCTGCTCCGTTCGCCCCGTCGTGGGGTCGAGCAGATGTCGGAGCAGCTGCCAGGTAGAGCGCATTCCGAGACTTCCCTGCATTCGGTCACAGATGTCGTCCCACCGGCTGCGCTGCAGTGTGAGGGCGTGTTCCTCAATGTCCGTGCGCAAAGCTGCTAGCGAATAGTCGCGAATTGTACCCAAGCCTTTCGATAGCCTGCCGGTTGTCATTGGTCATATGTTGTAGTCTATTAAATTCAAGGCGGGTAACACACTCTGAATGGTATGACGTAGAATCTGTAAGGAGAGGGTTCAGAGGCCGCGCGCTTTTGGCAGGTGAACTTCCGGCTAACGCGGATGGGGTGGCTGGAGCCGCTGGCGGGACGGTTGGGAGCTTAGGTGCGGATGGGTCGGCTGGAGCCGCTGGCGGGACAATTGAGGGCTTAGACATAGCCTTTAACCGATTGATCTCCTCGCGCAGTTTGATGTTTTCTGCGCGGAGGGGAGGCTAATTCTGCCCGAAAAGCGGGGATGGGAGGGGAGGGGGTAGGATTCGGAGGAGCGGAGCGAGCCACATCCACCCAGCTCACCCGGTGGAGGAGGAAGGAGGAGGGGAGGAGGATCAGGGGGGAGGGAGGAGAAGGAGGAGGAGGGGGAGGGAGGAGGAGGAAGGAGGAGAAAGGAGGAGGGGGAGGGAAAGGGAAGGGGAGGAGGAAGGAGGAGGGGAGGAGGTGGAGGAGGAAGAGGGAGGAGGAGGAGGGGAGGATAAAGGAGGAGGGGGAGGAGGAGGGGGAGAAGAAAGGGGAGGATGAAGGAGGAGGGGGAGGGAGAGGAGGAAGGGGAGGAGGGAGGAGGAGTACAGTCTAAACTCATTACAACAGACCTGGTTACAACAGACATTTGGATATAACATACCGATTTGTGAAGTTCGGTTGATTTTCCTCTACATACCATTGGCTCAACTTCATATCTGCATACAACATACTCCTTCTACAACAGACCGAAATCTTGGCCGAAATCTAGGTCTGTCATAACGAGCTAGAACTGTATTTGGTAGGATGAGGAGTTGAGGAGGAGGCAGGAGGAGTTTACCCTCCCTCAGTACCCTTCCCTCCTCCTCCTCAAGAGCTGCGCTCTAGTTCGGCGTTACAGGGAGTTGTAAACGGCTTTCAGTTTTTCTGTCTTCTTACACTTTTTCTTCCAAATTTCATTACCAGTCTTAGGATTTTGCATCATGTACAAACTAAATTTACCAAATGCCAGCGTCACTCGGGCGGTGTTTGATCGGATTACTACCAGCGTGCGAGGGGGTAGGGAGGCAGTTTGCCAGATCGCTTCAAGGTTTTCTGAGCCTCAACCACCTGCCTGCCCCTGGCAGTCTCGAGCTGGACGAGTATCGTAAAACAGTGCGTTCGTGTGATCACTACTGCGTGATGCACGTTAAAGACCCCCCCGGGCTGGCGGTCACAATTACTGATCTATGGTCACACGTCACTCTGCACTGGCAAATATTCCAGCACATTCGGGACACTCGTCGTCTCATTTAATTGCCTGACCAACTTCGCGCAGTCGAAATATCACACCCAAACTTTTCTAAACCTGATTTCGTGAAAAACAGTGAGGCGTAAAAACGTTATTTGAAACTGAAACTGTGGAGGAACGTGAAAACCGGACTTCGAACTTCGCACACTTGGACTTAAAAGAAATTCGAAACCTTCGAAGTTTTTTTCGAATTTAGCCCTAAAAAGAATCAAAATCTTCGGAACTTTTCGAACTTCATGTAGAAATGAAATTCAAAATCTTCGAATTTATCGAACTTTATGTTTATAAAAATTCGAAACGTTCATATTTTTTAATTTTAAGTCCAAAGAAATTGGAACTATTCGAATTTTTCGAACTTCAGATTTAAAGAAATTCGAAATCTTCGAATTTTCGAACTTCAGATCCCAAGAAATGCAAAACAATCGAGATCTCTCAAATTTCAAGTTAGGAGAATTCGGAAATCTTCGAATTTCTCGAACCTCAATTAAAACAATATTAGAAATAATCGAACACCAACTTTTAGAAACCGTTAAAGCTTCGAACTTTTCGATTTCAAAACTCCACGGTGTTTTAAGTTGCGAACTTTGCGAATTCGAACCTCGGTACGGTCGAAAATATCGTAATCTTTCCGATTTCGAGCCTCAGTTCGGTCCGAAAATATCGAAACCTTTCGAATTCGAACCTAGAGTGGTTCGCGGCATCCCTACCCAAAACGATACCTTGAGGAATTTTGATTGAGAGCTTCACAAGAGGTTTAAAAATAAAATTTCTACAGAAACCATTCTTGATTGGTTCTCTATGAATTGCGATAGCGTTCGTCATGAGACTCACGATGCTGCTCATTGTGAATACGACGAAAAGAATTGTGAGTAAACAATTTATTTAATGAATTTAATTTTCCCGCCAAGCTTAGCAGGGAAACTGGATTGGTGCATAGGTCGTGACGTCAATTTTTCCGCTAAAGTTTAGCGGGAAACGGAATTGGTGCATAAGTCACGTGACGTAATTTTTCCACTAAATTTAGCGGGGAACCTGGAATTTGGCGGTAGATCTCGTGACGTCAGGTGACGTGACGTAAATTTTTCGTCAAATGTATCGGGTCAAATGACATGGTGCATGGATCACGTTACGTAAAGTTTTCCACTAATATTTAGTGGGAAACCTCAATTAGTGCATAGGTCACCTGACGAAACTGTTTCGCTAATATTAGCGGGGAAGCTGAATTTTTCTGTATGTCCTGTGATATCAGGTCACGTGACATCAACTTTATACCAATTTTAGTGGGGAAACTGTAAAAAGAGGCCAGAAAGGTCCAGGAAATCATTGGGGGGGGGGGGGGTGTAGCTAAAAAATGCGATCGCACTAACAGTGAATTTGAAGTCGCTATCACCGTAGAGGAGCGGAGCAGTTTGCCTGTCATTTTGATTTGATTTCTTGAGATATAACTATACTCCGTTCACCCTTAAGATGATACTAGAAGATCCGCCTTAGAGCGAGCTTTCTGCCCCTCTAACACAACTGTGAACGCGGCAGGCAGGCGCAGCCAAAGCACTGCGGAAGCCAGCGAGATCGCGCTAAGAGGCTGAGGTTCTAGGCTCAGCTTAAAGGGGTTATGACACGAAAATGAAACGGATAGATTATTCTTGAAACGGAATGCTCATAGGCTACTTAGTACATACACCAGGTCACGCGATTTTTAGAGCTCTGGTAATTGCAATCATCAATTTACGAATTTTTATCATTTTCATCTGGCGACCAGGCGATACTGCTCAAGTTAGTCACACCATGCACAAGCAATTTGAAACTAAGGCAGGTGATTGACCAGATACTTGTGGGAGGAGGTACGCAGGGATTGGAAATTGAGCAGGATGAGATAATTATATAAGAGGGCAGGAGCCAGCATACCAGGGTGTCTCTAAAAACAGGAATCGATGCAGGGGAGGAAAACACAGAACACATAACACGTATATCAGGAAACGTTAGGGAAATTGACACGAACAGGGAAATAAGTATCATCGGGGACATGAAAGAGCATTTGGTAGACTTTAATGGGCCTACGGATACAACAGAGAGGATTTTAGAGGAGTTCTGCGAAGTCTTTTGATTTATTATTGGTTAATGCTTTGGTCAATTGTGACGGAAAATAACGTGGGAAAGAAAAAAATTGCGGTGGCACTAGCTCGGCTAGGCCGGGATATATGTAGCGTGAGCTTATGCGCACAAGCTGAGAGGCGCTATCCAGCGGCTCCGGTGCAGCGTCAGACTTTCCTACGCGCAACGGAGGCGCACAGCTGGGCACGCGGCGGCGCCAGTGCGTCTACCGCGGTTATGACGTCCCACTCCTCTGGAATGTGCAGACCGGCGAGGCGGGGTGGCGGCGGCAGCTCCGGCAACGTTATTAGATTAGTGAGCTTTCGTAGACCGCGTTCTCCCCTCCGCTAAGCTCCGCTCAAGCCTGCCGCAACGAAGAAGCCGCCACTGCGCCTGCGCGCCGATAGCCTTGGCTGTAGAAACCCGGATCTCGTAGTGGGTTGCGGACAGCGTTGCGGGACAGCGGGAAACGATCTTGCGAAAACTCCCTGTGCTAACTCAGCTACGGAACTGTTCATAGACGCTGCATGCACGAACAGTACCCCCCCTCACTCACCACGACTCGCCAGGAGCAAAGCCCCTCGATGTGTTTAGCTGAAAGGAGTCGCTCGACGCGCGCCGGACGGCTGCTTTGGTAACTGAATCGGGATGCGTTCGTTTCAACGTTACTAGAAACGTAAAAACCAACGGAAAAAAACTTTTTTGTAGTAACTTTTATTGGAGGTGGTAGTGCAAAATCGGGGCGCGTGATGTTTTCTAAAATTTTTAGTTTTCAAGGTTTAGCAGCACAATTAATATTGTTTTTATACAACCATGCCTCAGCGGGGATTTCAGGTAGCGCGTCCCGACCTAGGCGCATTTTAACTTCGGGGGCGGGGGGGGGGGGTGTCGCGGCGCGTCCGCTGGGGAGACGGGGTGGTACCCTACGCGATTGAAACCCAAAAAGCTGTGCCACGTGCAGTTCCTCGAGTGACCGCTGCGGAAGAAATGGTGGCGTTGTGATCGCCATTTGGAGCTTCAGCTGTGCTCTTTGGAATGCGCAGTTGCAAAAGTAAAAATATAGATGGCGCTTTGAACGACACCAGGCGGATTGAGGTGAGTGAGGGGGGGCACCCCCCTCCGCGGGAGTTCACACAGCTGAGGCAATCTAGTAATGTTGGCTCCGGCACCAGCTGTGCGCCGTGTGGCGTCACTGCTCCTCGCGCATGCGCAGACCGGCGAGGCGCGCGCGGCGACGGCGGAGCGCGCGGCGGCGGCGTCTCCGGCGCGCCAGCTGTGCGCCGTGTGACGTCACTGTTCCTCGCGCTTGCGCAGCACTGGAGCACGGCTCATTATGCGAGCCACGCGAAACTGGTCAACCTCGGCCAGTGCAGCCTCACGCTACAAAACCTCGCACTCGACTATTGACTACTGTTTAATGTCGCGGAAGCTATTCAACAGATCAGGAGGTATAGAAACAGATGAGGAAGGCACAAAAAGCCTGGGGAGCGACCATAAGAGAATCAAGATCAAATTTGGCACAGTAAATCCAGAAATGCAAAACAAAATACGAAGATGCATACTGTAATTGTTTATCATTTAGGTTATTTCATAGAAATAACCTAAATGATAAACAATTAGAGGAGGTATCTAAGCGCATATCGAAAACATAGTATCCAAGCAACCGGAAAGGGAATGGACCTATGAAGACTTGGTGTTTTCAAAAAAAGAGTTAGAGAAATATCGAATCAAACAAGGAGGAAGAAAACTAAAACGCTAGCTGAAAAACGGGTGGGATAAAGAGGTTAAAGCAGCAATATCGAGACGCCAAGCGGAATTAAGAGAACACAGAATAGTTAAATAAAAAGGGGGCCACACCAGCTGAAGGAGCGTCAATATGGGAGGACTTTCAGGAAAAGAAAGCGGAGGCATCAGCATTAATACAGGCCGGAATTGGGAGGGCAGGGGTCCAGTGGATGATAGGGATAAACCGGAAGGATAGGAATGCGACAAAAAGGTTCTGGAAACAGATCAGTGCACAGTGAAAAAGACTGAGGGGTGCCAGCAGACACTAACCACACAGGAAGGGACAAAGGTAGAGGGGAAGAGGCAAGAGGATACATTAGACACACAATCGAAGCAGCATTTTCGGAGTTTGAACCAGATAAGGCTGTAGGGAATGGTACGCGTCTACACAACACAAGAGGAGGATCATACTGAAGAAGAGGAAATGACATCCAATGAAATGGAGGGAAAAGCAAAAGGAAATGTTCCGGCTGGAACTGCGACAGGTCCAGACGGCATACCAATGAGACTGATAAACGTTCTAGGCAAAACAAGCAAATTCAAACTAAAGCAGGTGATTGACCAGATACTTATGGGAGGAGGTACCCAGTGACTGGAAATTGAGCAGGATGAGAATATTATAAAAGGCAAGGGAGACGTATCAAATCATACCAATTAATCACTGTAACTTCAGTAATATAGACTAGCTATGCAAATTGTAAAAAGAAGAATGGAAGAATGGGTAGAGTGAAAGCAGATTGTGCGGGAGCTTCAAAACTGTTTCAGGAGGGATAGACGACTTGGTGGAACTTTTTCGTAATACAGTCAGTGCATAGAGATAGCAGTGACAAGTCAAAAGGCCATTATGGGTAGGATTTTTGGACATCAGAGGGGCATATGACAATGTGGATCAGGAAAACTTCTAGGACCAACTCAAGAGATATGGGCTAGGGGGAACCATGGTTAAGTTTCTAGAACGGGTTTATATGGAGAATAGGGTGGTTATAACATGGGAAGCCGAAACTACAAGACCAGCAGCAATGAAAAGAGGACTTAGACAGGGTTGCCCATTGTCGCCCCTAGAGCAGTGCAACCTAGGTTTTGACCTTACTACATGAAGGAATGACATAAAGTAAATCAAGTATTGCCAGGGTTAATGTATGCAGACGACATTGTACTCGTATCACAAAGTCGTGAGACAATGCAGGAACTGATTAGGATTCGCAGCAGGAAAGGGGACAGTTTAGGACTAAAATTCAGTAGGGACAAGTCGGGCATAATAGTTTTCAACGGCGAGAAGGGGAACCCCTGGAGATACAGGACACAGTGATAGAACACGTAGAAAAGTACAAATATCTGGGAGTATGGTTAAGTGAAGGAAGAGAGTATCTAATAGACCACGAAGATATTGTAACAAAGAAGGAAACGAGATTCAGCTATTATGAAACACAGCGCACTATGGAACGATAAATCAGGGTGTCTAGCGACCGGGAAAACCGGGAAAACCGGGAATTGTCAGGGAAATTTTAATTGTCCCGGAAAAATCAGGAAATTGTCAGGAAATTGTCAAAAGCGAGCCCAGTCAGGGAAAATGAGCCGGAAACGCCATCGACTTCCCTCAGCAAAGGCTCGACGACTGGGGGCAGAAAAATAGGCAATACTGCTGAGAGCCGGAACGCGGGCTGTGCTCACCCGATGTGTGTGTGTGCTGGACTCCTCCCTGTCGGACCCCGGGTATCCCGGTACGCAAGTAGAGCCAAGTACGGGTCCTCTGCTTTCTCAAGCAGATTCTTCATAGTCTGCACCGTGCGTTCGGCCTCTCCGTTCGCCTGAGGATGACGAGGGCTGCTGGTAGTGTGCTGGAAACCGGAGTTCCGGGAAAACTCTGCGAAGGCATCACAGGAGAACTGTGGTCCATTGTCGCTTACTACCGTTGCAGGTATCCCATGGTGGGCGAATATCCTCTTCAGACGTTCGATGACAGCCTCAGCTTTCGTTTACGGTAGATAGGCGATCTCGGGAAAGCGAGACCTGTAGTCAACGCAGAGCAAATACTCCTTGCCTCGTAGAATGAAACAAGTCCAGCCCAACCATTTGCCAAGGCAGAGATAGGCGTCTACCGTTGGCATGAGAGGTAGGCGTTTTGTTGACGAACCTTTGCGCACACAACGCAATTGTTAGACAGCTCTTCTCAGCTCGGACGACAGGCCTGGCCGCAGAACAGCTTCTTTCGCGCGCTGCCTGCACCCGTCCGATTCCCTGATGTCCCTCGTGAAGTCGTTTCAGCATCTCCTTCCTGGGGAACCAGGAATAAGGAGGCAGGTTCCGTAGAGCAGAAAGCCTTCGCAGTGGGACCGGCTTCCTCTGTACTGCCAAAAGGACGACACGTCGAAAGGAAGTCTTGACTTTGATGGCCATCCGGTTCATGCAGTACTCCCGAAGCATCTGGCAAACTTTGTCTTTCTCCTGGGCTTCTTTGACTGGATGTGAGAGCGCTGCTTCGGAGCCCCATTACTGCTCCAGCAGTGAAGGACTGAACCTCTTTGCAGGTCAGTGTCTCCGCTGGCTCTTCCTCACTCACCGGAGCCCTTGAGAGAGTATCAGCCGTCGCGATGCTCTTGCCAGGAACATACTGCATTCTGTAGCTGAACCGCATCAGACGCATGCGGAAGCGCTGAATACGAGGAGGGAATACATCCAGTGCCGACTTTCCCAAGAGCGTCAGCAAGGGTTGATGATCGGTCGGGAATGTCGCAGTTAGGCCCGCAAAAAGTCTTGAAACCGCTCCTGCTCCCCAAGTCAAAGCCAATGCTTCTTTTTCCACCTGAGGCGTATCGGGTTTCAGTCGGGGTAAGGGACCGTGATGCGAATGCCACAGCTCTTTTCCTTCCATTCCACTTCTGACACCATGTAACGGTGCTCGGTGGCACCCGAAAGAAATGCGAGCTGACTCCGTGTCACGGCAAACCAAAAAGAAGCTTTATTCCCTCGTGGCCCTGCACAAGCCACGCGCCCCACGGCACGCGCGTGCGTGCCTCGCTTGTAGGAAGCGGGAAGTTCAAAAGAGGCTCACGCCACACCCGATGCACAGGGAACAGCCGACAAATTCAGTCCAAGCCACGCATTGGATTGGATTGGATTAAGGGCACGACACTAGGCTAAATTTAGTTAAAGCCACTAGATTTAGTAACAAATGGGAAAGCCGCAGACCGCAATTCAATCCAATCCGATCCGAAAGTATACGAAAGTGCGCGTCACAGTGGTGCGCATCTGGCGGCCATGCGGCCATACATTCGGTTATTGACGGGTGTCGTTGAGCGTCGTGTTTCCGGAAGTGGCCTCTTCGTTGACCATGTCGGCGGCAAGAAAGTGCTTGTTTAATCCGGACTGGACGAATCCAAATATATCGGAATATGCAAGTTGGATTAAGCCCGTGCAAAGTGATCCTCTCAGTGCTCATTGTGCCGCAAAATGTCTTCTTTTGTGCAACATGGGAAACACGGCAGTTCCCAGTCTCGCATCGAACAAAAAAGCACCTTGTTGCTTTCAAGTTGCAGTCAATCCGTTCCCAACCTGGACGACTGTCAATTTTTACGGCAGCAACGAACGTATCGGCCGGATGTAGCGGAGACCGCACATGTGCCCCTGAAGAGCCTGCAGCCACCACAACAAGTGTGAAGACGTTGATAAGCGGCTTTCTACTGAAGAGCAGTGTGACAAAGGCCGAAATAATTTGGTTCTTAAACTCAATAGCGATTCACGGATCCTTTGTTCTACAGCAGCATCACCCTCAGTCGTCCCTCTCATGTTTCCCGCGTGGGAAGTTGCTGCAAAACTTCAGTTAGCGAAAGGACAAGGTGGGATATACCATCTGCCATGGTATTGTGCCCTACTTCCAGAATAAGCTGCTATCAAGCCTCGCCAGTGTGCATTTCGTAGTTGTTTCGTTTGACGAGTCTCTCAACAAAGTGACTCAGAAGCAACAGATGGATGTGCTTGTCGAATATTGGGACGACACTATCAATGGCACTGTTGAAGGCGCAGTACCTCACTTCATGCTTCCTGGGCCACACCTGTGCAGGCGCGGACGCCTCTACAGTGTTCAGGGAATTACACCTGAAATTGGCAGGGAAAACCTGGAAAAGTCAGGGAATTTCAAGATAATATTTTGCTAGCTAGACACCCTGTATAATATATATGAAGTCGTTAGGGGTGTATGTAGGGGTGTCATGGTGCCAGGACTGTCAGCTGGGAAGGCGGTATTGTGTATGAGGTCAGAAAGCCAGGCAGGTTTCGAGATACAGGAAAGGAGCGTGGGTAGGTTGGCATTGGGGGCACATGGGTATACACTAAATGAGGGAGTACAGGTAGATATGGGTTGGGCATCTTTCAAGAGTAGAGAAGCGATGAGTAAAGTAAAATTTGAAGAAATACTAGCTCAAATTGATCATACACGGTGGGCAACGAAAGTGTACAAGTATCTATATATATCTATATATAGATCTATATATCTATATATATATATCTAAACACTAAGCGGAAATACCGAACCCGCAAGCTGAGATTTAAATGCATTCGACGAGATGGGGCCGATTAGAGATAACAGTAGAAAATCGAGTAAAGGAAACAGAGAGAAATTGTGGGAAGAGAGAGTGCAGGGGAAATCAGCTTTAAGAATATGCAGGGCACCAAAACAAGAAATAAAGACGGAACAGTTGTATGATAATATATTGCGGAGCTCATTACTGTTTGAAGCTAGAACGGAGGTGCTAAGAGCGAAAACATATAGGGCTGCATTCCGGGAAATAGACACTCTATGCAACATATGCAACCCAGAAAGAGAAACTATAGAACATGTAATTTTAAGGTGCACGGGCTTCGTCCCACCCTCTTGGCGGGGTTGACTACGAATTTGGAGGAGGCACTGGGATTGGCAGATATGGAGGGACGAATGGATAGGGAAAGAATTGCGGTAACTAAGAGGAGACTGGAATATTGGTGAAAAAGATCTGGGGAGGGGGTAAAAATACAGATAAAAGTAAGCAATGGAAATACTTTAAAGAGGGGAGAGGGTTGTGTTAAAACACATTTATACAAATTTAAAAAAAAAAGAAGGGACGACGAAATGTTAGGGTAGATGGCGCAAGCTGCCACCAATTACAAAAGGTATAGCCATTACCAACCATCCATCCATCCATGGTGTCCATAAACCACGTGATCATGAACGCTCTCTCAGATTCTAGGGCGCCCCCATGATTGCCTATTCAGCTCTCGCCGACGGTACTGATCTAAACCGCTTACGCAACTCGGCAATCGCGAACGTCTATTCTCGCTCTCGCCCCCGGCCCGTTCGTTGACCTTCCACCATGCATGCGTCTGCGAGATATTCCCGGACGACGGTGACCACGGCGAGTTCGTCCGTAACTCGCCGTCGCTGGAGCTGGTCGCCAGCGGGTCACGAAGAGTCAAGATAGAACAGCTGTCCAACACATCTCTGAACATGGCAATCACTCCCCATTGCTGCTGCGATGAATGTCGGCAGACTTTGACCAAGGCAAGCGATGCCGTAGAATGTCGAAGACTTTGCAAGGCGAGGAGCTGCAGACATAATCGTCACGGACCGCATGCTCGAAGCGCGGAAGAGTAAACAGGAAGGTTGAAGCTCGTGACGTCAATAGAGCCAAGAGAGCCAAGTCTGTGAGTGCGTGCAAGGGGACGCAGCGCGCTTGGTTGGTGACGTCACCAGCCTCCAGCCACTTCGGTCTTTTACGAATGGGGCGGATCCGAGGGACCCGCATATCAGTCGATTTATTCACGAAACTATCGGGCCATTTTCAAAACAAATTTAGCAGGATTATAGGAACATACAATGGGTCCTAGCAGTATAGTTATCTAATATTTTATTTTTGGCGTGTCATAACCCCTTTAAGGGCGAACGGAGTATAGTCACGTTCTAAAGACACTCATCTTTCTGTACTTGATTATGATTTTAACGCGTTGGTTGCGCTTTTACAGCAGCAGCTCTTAGTGCCCCCTTTCCGACGAAATCCAGCGGCTTCGTACGTAATTTACCCATGTGACCGCGGGTAGAGAATGATAGCGCCGCAGCGATATCACTTTCGTTCGTATTGCTGTCGCCCCTCACACGACCATGTCAGCTATGCGAATTCGACGCGCTATCGATTTCTGCTCTCTCTCCCGGCCTAACCCTCCCCCCTCCCCCCTTACCTCGCTGCCGCTGCGTCGCGGCGGGGTGTGGAAGAGTTTTCCGACGGGTCTACAAAAGAGGCGCGGGCCCTGGGAGCACCAGAACCTCCTCCCCTATAAGAAAGCCTGAGTGAGCAATACGC